>JALNIF010003073.1:0-26573 GCA_026284005.1 Thecaphora frezii | reverse complement strand
CTGTAAGATGTGTTGTTTTACTCTCTTAAAAGCATTTTTTTGATGCGAAAATTGGAATTTTTGCCTCTTGAGTGTTGGCCTGAGGCCTGCAAGTGGTCAGAGCGTACACGCGTCGCGTCGTCCAAGACCAAAAAGTGATTCTGAATAACTAGTTAAAAATAAAAAGGCTTAGTTGGCGCACAGCCCCACCATCATACTGTTGATATTATGATTTGTGATGCATCGTTGGTTTGGCCACACACGCTTATCAAAGACACAACCACACGCCCCTTGTCTAGACCGAAGCAACGAGGATCAGAATACGAATCGTAGAGGCTAGTGATACATGCAACGAAACCGGACAAGAAGCCATCCCACAGCCATGGCCGCCAGATGCTCCAAGGCATGCGAGGCAAGGTGGCGCGAGGCCGCTTCACGTCTCCCTAAAGAGCTCCGGGACGTGCTGCGACACCTGAATCACCTTTTCCACCAGGTCCAGGTCTGTGCATCGAATGAAAGACATGGGAAATGGATCAGCAACGCAATTGCCGTATCGCATCGCACTCGGCCGTCGCTGCACCACCGAGCCAGCGACAGGATGCCGAAATGGAAAGAAAAAGGCCACATACCTAGGCTCTCTCCAAACGCCACTGTCGTAAACTCGCGAATCGTGCTCTCGCCGTCCATACCTTCCGAGACCTTGCCAATCACCTCGACGTAGCCGGTGCCAGAGAGGTGCGTGTCCTGTGTCGTTGCGGCAAGCGTGGGTCGAGGAGCGATGTGAGGAGCCAAGAGACGGTCAACTCAGAGGAGCCGCAAGCGCGGGCGGCCAATGTCGGCGATCGAACGCACCGGGTTCAGGGTCACCTCGACGTTGCCCATATCCGAGGTCTGGAGGAGCAGCGTATGGCCGACCAGCTGCATCGGTCGCGACGGCGTTGAGAGGAAGGCGTGCGTGTGAGTCATGTTCTACGAGCAGGGTGCCAAGAAGGTGAGAACACGAGGAGAGTAGGAGTGCAGATCGAACCTTTGTAATCTTGCCAATTACGCGGACCGTCTGGCCGCGGTACTGGGACAGCATGGACGAGTTGATGAGCGGCGTTGCCTTTTCCATCTTGGGGATGACGATCGTGTGACGAGGGGGATGAAGGGAGAGTGTGGAAGGTGCGGATGGCGAGGCGGGCCGAGAGGAGAGGATCGGGTGGCGTTGGTGGCGCTGGAGGGAAAGGCCACGTCGCCGCAAAGACCAACCAACACCCACACTCGCACTCGCACTATGACTCGCCCTCGCCCTCACGCTCACCAAGACTCTCTTCTACATACACTTACTTGGGTGGGGCAGCCTGCTGCGCTGCACCACCACCGAACCCAAGTTTCGCCAGACGAGTCTCTCGCGGCCAGACGCGCTTTTTTATTTGATTTTGTATTTATTTATTTTTTTTTTATTTTTTTATTTTTTTTCATTTTGGCGTCGAGCTCCGACGACGACGCGTAGAGAGCATCGTGGCATCGGAACATCATCGGGCGGCTGCTTTGCAATCGGGCCGAGCCTGTTGCCATTCAGAATTCCTGGTGAAAATAGAGACGCACAACCAACGCACCGGTTTGAAGCGGCTTGGGCGGCTTGCTTGGGAGCTTTCAGTTAGTCTCGCCCTTCGCCCCTTCGCCCTTCGCCCTTCGCCCTTCGGTCGGGCCAACAAGAACGGACAATTTGGCCTTCTCGCTCGGCGCATTTCTCCCTCCTTCTTGACAAGCCCTGCATCGCATCGGCCACCTCGGCCTTGCCCCTGCTCCACTTGAGCCCATCCACCATGGCTTCGGCCGCCTCGCCGCTCCTAAAGGGCCTGCACCTGCACAGCCGCTCCCTTCTCCGGCTCGCACCCGTCGCCAGGCCAACTCCCTCGCCATATCAGCGCCAGCTTCTCCAGCACCACCGCCATCCCTACCCCAGGTGGAACTCGACCACATCCGCTTCGACCCCGGTGGCCTCGTCTTCCAACACCTCCGAGAAGAGCCGACAGCCAGACGACGTCGATTTCGACCAGCGCCAACAACAGCAGCAGCCACAACCAGCTGCCCTCGGACCAGTAGAGCGCTCGCTACAACCCTCGCCGTCGTCTTCCTCCTCGTCTTCCGCCTCGTTCTCGTCATCGTCAGATCCCCCGTACCCCGCCTCCTCTGTTACTCCACCTGCGCCTTCCGGGCGCCCCGAGCTGTCGCTGCCGCCATTACTCATCACGGCCCGAAACACGGTGCAGCAGCATCTTTCCGAGCTCCAGCCGCGCATCAGCACCAAGATTTCCGAGCTCAACCACAAGTGGAACGCCTACACGGGCTTCGAGTCCATCAATGCGCTCAAGAAGGCCGTGAGCGACCTCGAAGCCTCGCTCGCCGCCTCCCGTCTCGCCCTCTCCGAAGCCAAAGCGCGCTACCTCGCCGCCGTCTCGACCCGCTCGGCGTCGCAGCGGGCGACCAACGATCTCCTCTCCCGCCGCTCCAGCTGGTCCGAGCAGGACCTCTCCGAGTACACCCGACTGCTCCGGAGCGAGCACCAGCAGGCAAAAGAGGAAGAGATGGCTGAAAAGGACCTAGACGAAAAGGAGCGAGAGGTGCAGACCCGCTTCGACCAGCTCATGAAGGGCGTCATGACGCGGTACCATGAGGAGCAGATCTGGAGCGACCGTGTCAGGAGCGTCAGCACCTACGGCAGCATTGCCGTTGTCGCCCTCAACGGTGCGTAGCCACAGTCTCGCCTGCTCGCCTATCGTGGCCTCTCTCACCCTAGTTGTTGAGCTTTGACTGACGTCTCTCCGCTCGTCGTAATGTCCCCTCGACTCCTGCCGTAACCGTAGCGGTACTCTTTGTTCTCGCCATCCTCATCGTCGAGCCTTACAAGCGCAAGAAGCTCGCCCAGACCTTCGAGACGCGGTTGCTGCAGGGAGAGGAGCAGGGACGGCAGCTGGTGCAACAGACGATCCAAGCCTTTGACGAAAAAGTGGAGCGACTCGTTCACAACCTCGAAGCGGTGACGGGCACGACCCAGGCTCGGCTTCTCGCCCCCTCTGGCGATGCCGAGGTTGGCATCCTCAAGGGCACCGCTCCGCCGCCTGCTGCATCCCTGACGGCTGCACCGGAGTGGAACGTACCAGTTTCGGCAACGAAGACACCAGAGATGGACGACGAGGTGGCGAAGCAGCTCGAAGATGTCGTCGCGGCCGAGCTGGGCATCGACGCGCAGTCGCAGCAACACTGGGATGCGAGCGACGCCGCGGCTACGGAAACGGTCGTTGAGCAGCATCAGCAGCAGCAGCAACAGCAGCAGATGCAGGTGCAGCATGAGAGGGCGACGGAGCTGGCGGTCGCCTCGACGGCGGGCCTCGTGGCGGGTGCAGTACTCTCCGTCATCCTCGGAGCCTGTTGGGGTCGGTAGATGCGGAAAATGCTACACTGTTAGAATCGCAACCCTTGCACGCCGACGAGGCCGACGACCCATGGTCTCGAACAGCTCGTGTTGGAGCTGGATAGTGAGTTGCGACGCAAAACCAGACAGCCACACGCTCTCTATTCGAAACACAGAAATGGAACAGGAGCACGCCAGGTAAAGACGGTCCAGGGGATACATGGCGGTTCGGGTGGAAAAGGGGGATCGGCGGAATTGTTAGAAGATGACGTCTTCGTCCTTGCCGCCGCTGAGCAAGTCCTGGTTCTTGTCTTCCTCCTTGTGGCCAGCCTCGGCGGCCGAAGCGTCGTCTTGCTCCTCCTGGTCCTTTTCCCGCTGCCGATCCGAAGCGGCGGCCTTTTCCTTCTTCTTGGCCTGTACCTTTTTCAACCGGAAGAATTCTTCTCGATCCATCTCGTCGAGCTCCGATACGATGTACTGCGGCAACCAGCGAGGGTCACGGAAGCGAAAGAGGGGGAAGGGAGGGCCAAAGGGCGATCAGTCGGGATGCCGCATAGATAGCACGTCCAGTCCGGGGTCGATGAGCGAGTTAGGAAGGAGTTTGCTTACCGAGATGGTGTTTTCCAGGCGCGGAATGATGACGTGCTCGATGGCATTGACTCGTCGGTTCGTCATGCGGATGACCTCGTCCAGAATAACGAAGGCGGTCTGTACGATCGGCGGAAATAGGGGGTCGCGCGCAGGTGAGCCCGTCACGATCAGCGCACGAAGAAGGGGGGATCGCAACGGTGGGGAACTTGGATGCAGCGGCAACGTACCTGGAGACTGGCGAGTTCAATGAGCACCTGGAGCGCCTTGGTATACGTCTCGCGCGCCTTGGCCACCTGTTGACCACCTCTTGAGAGACCAGTCAGGGAGAACTCTGCGTGGCCACGACGGAGCATTCGACGGTGGCGGTGGCAGAAGACGACGACGGCGGGTTAGCGATGTGCGACTCGAAAGCGTCAGCAGAGCGTCGACGAGGTGAGCGACAAGGCTGCTGGCGAGGCTCTACATACCGGCGGCGCCGCCCTTGTCCTTGGGGTCTGCCTCGAAGGCGGGCAAGACCACGCCGCTGACATTCTCCTGTTTGGTCCTGACGCGGAAACTGGCGCTCTTGACGCTCTCTTGTACGATATAGCCGATGTCGCCGGTGGCGTACTGGACCTCAGCGAGGCTAAAGGAGGCGGCCTGCATGACCTTGCCCATCTTTCGCTTGGCCTCGTCGATCTTGGCGGTGATGGTGCGGAAGCGCTTGGAGAGGGCGTCAGCCTTGCGCTTCAAGAGCGAGTGGCCGGTCTGGGCACCCTTGAGGCGGAGCTTGGTGTTTCCCAGCGCCATGCGGGTGGGGAAGACGGACTCTCGCTGTCCTGCGCCGGCCATGGTGTCGGTGGTGGCGGAGACTGGGGCGGCGGGGTGGGTAGGGTTGGCTGGTGAGGTGGGCGGACGGGGCTGATGGTCAGGACGTCAGCCTTGCGAGAGGGGCTGCGTTGTTGCAAAGAGGCGAGCTGACGGCGGAAGAAGGGGCGAGAGGAGGAGGAGGAGGGGGAGACGGTGTGCAGTGACGAGCAGAGGATGGAGGTGGTGGACGGTGGCAAGCAGGCCAATAGGTTGGGCCAAGAGAAGGTTGTAAGCGCACGAGAGAGGGTTGTAAGCCCAACCTAAACGAGTGTAGTTGGCGTGCATCTGCCGAGCGTCGTGCGAAATTGCAGCGTGATAAGCCAACTTAGGAGTCAGGCTTGAACTGGGGCGTAGTTGACTATAGCCGCGACTAGTCAACTATCGTATGAGTAGCGCGTAATCGCCGAGTCAAGTGTAAGCCGTGGGTGAGCTTGGACCATCGGACCTTGGCTGGCCCCCTTTTCGTACTCACCGCGCTCCACCACCGCCATCGGGCGCCACGTTGCAACTCACGAGTGGCTGCTGTATCGGGAAGCGAGGCTCGCCTCCACTCGCGCAATCCCTCCGTCTCTTTCTGCCGCTCGTTGTTTCCGGCTCTCGGCAGGCGTGTCGCGATTTTGGACTTTCATCCTTCGGCCACGTGCCACACTGCCAGGTGCTCTGGGCAACCTTCAGCTGCGCTCTGGGCAACCTTCAGCTGCGCTCTGGGCAACCTTCAGCTGCGCTCTGGGCAACCTTCAGCTGTGCTCTGGGCAACCTTCAGCTATCCTTGTACTTCGGCTTCCCTGCCCTTGCTCGTGCCGTCCCTCATCCATATACCCTCGCGCCGCCCCGTCCTCTTCCCTACAACTGCTCCTTTCCCCTGCCGCCGCTACCTTCGTCTTCTCCACCTCCCCGAACCCCTAGGTTCATCTCGCTCTACTCACGTTCCCTGGCACCGCCGCAGCCATGGACGACGACATGGAGATCGACGAGGATCCGTTCGAGAACGAAAATGAACCCGATCTCGACCACGAGGCAGAGGCGGAACAGGACGTGGACGCGCAGGACCCCTTCGAAGACAATGACAACGACGCCGAGGACGACGACGATGACGAAGAGGAGGACGACGACGACGACGATGACGACGACGACGACGACGATGACGACGACGACGACGCGTCGGTCGGTGCATCGACACGGGGCAGACGCCTGTCGCGCCCCGCAGCGGGCACAGAGCCGCCTTCGCTATCCGATTACATTGCCAAGGCCGAAGCACGGCGCCGCCTCTTCCGCCCTTCGCCAGAGAGCGTCGCCGCCACCGCCTACCAGATAGAGCCGATGGCCGCAGCGCCCCACTGCTGCCACGTCCAGGCCATGGCGCTGAGCCAGGATAGCAACTGCCTCCTCTCGGGCGGCAGCGACGGCTTCGTCCGCCGCTACGACCTCCACGCCACCATGAACGGCAAGAGCATGCTCACCCAAAACGTCCGTCACGGCTTCGTCGAAGGCATCACCCGTGGCGGCGTGCTCACCGCCTGGTGGCCCAACCAAGAGGTGCCTCCAGTCAAGTCCGAGGCCATTTACGAGCGCGACCGGCCGTTAGGCGTGGTTCATAGCCTCGCCTGCCACCGCGATGCCCTCTGGGGCGCCAGCGGCTCCGAGTCGGGCAACATCCACCTGTGGGGCATCCGGCACAACGTGGGCGAGACGCGCCACGTCTTTCGGAAGCATACGGGCGCCGTATCGGTGCTGACGCTCGCGAACGAAGATACCGAGATGCTCAGCGGCGGCTGGGACCTCGGCGTCCACCAGTGGGACCTGCACACGGGACAAATCACGCGCTCCTATCCGGGCCACGCGGGTCAGGTGTCATCGATCTCGTTCCGTCCCATCGTGCCGAAAGCCGCATTGTCCTCGCCTCTAAAGGGCAACGCGCCGACCATCTCAATACGAGGCTCAGCAGCGTCGGCGGCCGACGTTACGGCGCGGGTCACTGCGGAAAACGACGCCGAAGGGCAAGGGCAGGACGAAGCAGGTCGAACCGGCAACGGGGCCGACGATGCGATGCAGGTCGACCGACCTTTCGAGCCTGGGGATAGCGCGAACGCTAGCAAGCCACAGGCAGAGTCCGCGGACGCCGCACAGCAGGCGGGAGAGACTGCAGCGGCCGCCGGAACGTCAGATGCGACGGCACCACGACCAAGGTCCAGTTCGCACACACCGCCGCTACCTACGAATAACTCTGAGGAAACGGGGAAAAAGGCCAAGAAGGAAACGAGCGGTCCGGTGGCTGCATCCCCCGGAGATGCGGAGGCCACCACAGTCCTCAAGGTCAAGACCGAAGCCGGCATCGAGATCAAAGGCGACGGCTTGAATGGTACGAGCAACCAGACGCCGAAAACGGCAGCGGACGCGGACGGCAAACCAACAAAGGACGACTCGCAGACCGATAACGGGCCTGCCGAAAGAGCCGAAGACGATCCGACCGAGGAGGAGCTCGCCTTTGAAGCCGAGCTCAACGCCAGCCTTGGCTTCGCTCTGGCAGACAAAGCAGCATCGGAGCCCGATGCGGCAGACAAGGAGTCAAAGGCCAAATTTGCACAGCCTCGGGCAGATGGTCCGTCGTCGGTTCTGGAAGGCGACAAGCAGCCAAACGAGAAAGCGGCGGACGAGGATGGCGATGCGGACGACGACCTATTTGGAGGCGACACGCCGCCCTCTGCCGCCGCTGCCGGGGAGGCCGGAGCGACATCCGAGGGGCAACCCAACGGTGCATTGGCCGAGGACGGCAAGGACGAAATCAGCACGCCGAAGGGGTCCAGGGACGATTCGGACGGGGACGACTCGCTCTTTGGCGACGACGGCGACGACATGGACGCCGATGCCGAGGGCGACGACGACGACGCATCGTCAGACGAAGACATGCCTCTGGCCGGCCGGTCGCTCGGCTTCCACGCCGGGAGCCGGGAGCCGGGCAACCTGGCGTTACCGGGCAGGGCCACCGAAACGCCCGATCCGGCCTCGTCCGCGTCTCCGAACAAGGCCGGCGGCATGTTGGCGGGGGTAACCCTCCCCTCTGGCATGTCTCGGGCCAGCAGTCAGCAGGCTCCGGCGGCTCTGCCCAAGGCGAGCACCAAGCAGGTCAATGGAAGCGCCAAACCGCCGCCGCCGCCGCCAAAGGCGCTTCCTAAGCCTTCGTTTGGCGGCTTTTCGGCGCACTCCGGCTTCGACGATGACGTTTCTACGTTTAGCAACGACGTGATGCTGACCTCGACGCTGGCCGGCCAGGTGCTGCTGTGGGATCGGCGCGTCAAGGCCGTCACGAGCAGCGACGGCACCGCCAAGGGCGTACGGGCCCTGGGGCTACCGGAAAAGACGCCTCCATGGTGCGCATCGGCGTGCTTCAACGCGGTGGGCGATCGGATCTACGTCGGTCGCAGGAACGAGAGCGTGGACGAGTGGGACATGCGGATGCTGCCGGACCTTGGCGCTACATTGGCCAGCGGCAACGGCATTGCGAACCCGAAATTTGTGCGCAGCCTCAAGCTGCCCAGTAACAGCGGTCCGGTGACGGCGCTGGCGGCGATGCCGAACGGCCGCCACATTATTTGGTGAGTGAGAGAGAGAGAGAGTGTGTGTGTGTGTGTATGTGTGTGTGAAGCCCCATGACGCGATTCGGCTTCGCTCCTTAGTGGTCCGGACTGATTTGCTAACCCCCTGACCCCCGTGCGCGCTCGCGGTCGACGCTCCATCCCCTTGTGCGCACAGCGGTTCGTACGACAACGTGCGCCTGTGGAACACGTACGCCGAGCCCGGCGACACGGTAGCATCGCGGGTCCCGTTCCGGATCGTCGCAGGCCACCACGGCGCCGCCATCTCGCACATCCTGGTCGATCCGACGTGCACGTTTTTGCTGACGGCAAGCGGCGATCGAGGCTGGATGTCGAGCAGCACCGAAGCGCTCATTGTGCACGAGATCAAACCCGCCTGAGGGCTAGTGCAGCGACACGATCGACGATGCGGTGCAAGATGCTGGGAAGACTTGCACATGACCATTGTAATCTAGAGCGAGCCCTGACGAGTGTATGAGGAAGGTAGTTCACAACCAGCGGTCGAAGCCAAGGTCAGGTAGGCATCGCCCCGCCATAAGGTTTTTGAAGGGCGCATGGTCCGGCTTTACGCGGCGCGCGGTTGCCTGTGAGATTTCTCGGGCCGCAGCTGGAAGCCATCGACGCGCCTCTAGAGCCTGTCGCGACGCGCCCTGGTCAAAGTAATTGGTTTCGCACCTCTACGCTTTCAAGCCATGCACCCTGCGTAGAGAGGTTGATGCGAGCCAGAAGCAGGCCACAGGCAGGACGGCCTTGCCGACGGCACCAAATCACTGTTTCCAGAGTCCCAAAGCACGGCAGAAGCACGGCAGAAGCACGGCAGAAGCACAGCAGAAGCACGGCAGAAGCACGGCACACGGCAGAAGCAGAATCCCCCAAGCCCAAGGCAGTCAGAGTCGCAGCAGCGTCGCCCTCCCAAACGTCGCCTTGCCTCCCTCGCGGTCTCCTGTCTCCTCCACTCTTCCCATCTACATTGGCGCCTCCCTCTCTTCTTCCCTACCCCATCCCATTCCCTGCCCTCCTCTTGCCTTGACCCGTCCAATACCCAGATAGACGATCACCCGCGCGTTGCTCCTTGCGGCTCACGCGCACCCCGATACCACCACCATCCCTGCTGCGCCCCTCTCACCCTCGATACTGGCTGGCCCTCAAGGCGTGTGACTGGTTCGTACAGCTGCCGGCGGAAAAGAGCCACGTATAGCACGCTCCTAGCTTACGCAAAGCTCTCCCCCTTCTTCTCTGTCGTTGAATCGTGGCAGGATCCCCACTTTTGGCTTGCAACCCCCTCTCGCCAAAGATGCGGCGCCCCGCCTCCCGCGTCTCTTACATCTCGCTCGTCGATTCCGACGACGACGACATCAAGCCGACATCCCAGCCCCGCGCGGGCGCCAAGGCCGCGTCAGGCTCGTCCGTCAAGAGGCGAAGGATCCGCGACAATTCGGAAGATGAGGAGAGCGAAGGCTTCAAGCCGCCCAGCTCTGAGAGTGCCAGCGAATCTGAAAGCGATCGACAATCCGTCATCGAGAGCGCACTCGAAGAGACGCCAAGCATCGAGGAGAACGGGTCCGAACAAGAAGACGAAGACGAGAGCAGCGTCGCCCCTGAGACGCCGGCCGGCATCACGCCATCGGCCTCGGGCTACTTTACCGGAAAGGAACCTTTTGTCGATCTCGCCGGCGTCAAGGGCGTCGGCTCGACGACAAAGAGACCGTTCGCCTCACTCTTTGCGATGTCGAGCTCCAACTCGGGCAGCGGCGCTGAGAAGAAGCAGGCCACTCTGTTCGACATGTTTGGCGTCAAACCCAAGCCGCCGCCCAAGCCGAAAGCCGACAACGGGTATTCGTCTGACTTCATCGTCGAAGACGATGACGACGACGATCTGCCGCCCGCCAAGAAGACGAAAAAGGGTGGCGCCGCCGCTAAAGCCCCGGGCAAGCCCATCATGAGCCAGTCAAGTTCCAAGGGCTGGAAGTCCAAGTTTGCGCAGCAGCGCAAGTTCATCAAGATGGATTTCGTGCCGACGCCGCAAAAGGTCCAGGCTCACCTCGCCGAAGCCAGCAGCACACTCGCCCAGGGCAAGTTCCCGCCGATCCACGATCTGACTGACATCTTTATGAACATGATCGAGCGGGCTCCCGGCGTCGTCGAGCTCGCCAAGGCGCTGCAGGATCGGCCGCTGCGCGTGGCCACCATGTGCAGCGGTACCGAGTCGCCGTTACTGGCGCTTGAGCTGATGGCGAGGGCCATCAAAGAGCAGCACGGTATCCGTATCAAGATCGAACATGTCTTCTCGTGCGAGATCGAGCCGTTCAAGCAAGCCTACATCGAGCGCAACTTTTCGCCGCCGATCCTTTTCCGAGACGTGACGGAGCTCGGCGGCGAGAAGGCCCATACCGCCTACGGCGCGTTGGTCGACGTGCCCGGCAACGTCGACATCCTGGTAGCCGGAACGTCGTGCGTCGACTACTCGCACCTCAACAACAAGAAGAAGGGGCTCAACGACGGCGGAGAGAGCGGAAGAACCTTCCATGGGATGCTCGAGTGGGTCAAGCGGCATAAGCCGGCACTGGTGGTCCTCGAGAATGTCAAGAACGCGCCCTGGCTCGGGGTGGCCGAGACGATTGTGGCGCAGGCCGGATACGACGTCAGCTTTAGCAACACGTTTGACACCAAGAACTACTACATCCCGCATACCCGCCAGCGCGGATACCTTTTGGCCACCCGCAACACCAAGGACTGCTTGCCAGAGAACTGGGAGCTGCTCGTCAACTGGCTGGTGCGGCCGGCGTCGAGCCCGCTCGACGCCTTCCTGCTGCCGTCGGACGACCCAAGGATCCAAAAGGTACGGCAGCAGTTTGCACATGGCGTCGGTCTCGCGCGGGGTCGCTCGACGATCGACTGGAGCAAGTGCCAGAGCCGGCACGAGCGGGCGCGAGACGAGGAGGAGCTGGGAAAGACGCGGCCGATGACGGCGTGGGAAGAGGGCGGCACCTGCAAAATGTCGCACGACGGCTGGAATGAGTGGGCCGTCCGGCAGCCGGAACGCGTCACCGACCTGCTCGACATCACCACGCTACGCTTCGCCGCGCTGGACCAGGACCCCATCTACAAGTCCAAGATCTGGGAGCTTTCGCAGAACGTCGACCGCAACGTGGCCTCTTCGCGGCCCGGCATCGCGCCCTGCCTGACACCTTCGGGCATCCCCTTCCTGCCGGCGAGGGGCGCTCCAATGATCGGCCTTGAGGCGTTGTCGCTGCAGGGCTTGCCGCTCGACGAGCTGCTGCTGACGCGCGAGACGGATGATCAGCTGCAAGACCTGGCGGGCAACGCCATGAGCTCGACCGTTGTGGGCGCCTGCGTCCTGTCGGCGCTCCTCGTCGCCACCAAGGATTTTGCGCAGTCATCGCAGTCCCAGCCGGTCAAGACCTGGGACTCGAGCCGTGACCGCAAGGACGAGATCGCGCAGTCGAGCGACGTTGTCGACGCTGTGCCCGAGGACGGCGACGCCATCGTTGGCATCGAGCGTCTCGAGAAGCGGGCCCTCGACCTGACCGGCAGCGCCAAGGTATCGATGCAGCAGCTGCTTAAGGCTGCCGTCAACAGCTCCCAGCTCTGCATCTGCGAGGGACGCACCATGGTCACCGAGCGGTCAATCTACCGGTGCACTAGCTGCGACCACACGGCGTGCGAGACGTGCAAGGGCCGGCCTGTGCACGACTTCCTGCCCGACACCCGGCCACGAAAGCAACCGGACGACTTTGCTGAGCAGCTGAAGCGGGCGTTGCCGATGCGGCTGCAGACGTCGAGCATCACGATGGATACCATTGACCAGCTTGCCAAAGGTCTCGCGAGCCGCGACAAGATTCTTGCGCTGCAGTGGAGCCAGCGGGTCAGCGAGGCGCTCTGCGAGACCGAGTTCCGCTTCCAGGACCTGCTGCGCCAAAAGGTCTGGCAAGCTCGCTTCGCCGCGCCCGGCGCCCGCATGGATCTGATCCTCGATCCCATCGAGCCCCATTGGCGCATTTTTGTCGACGCGCTACCCACGGAGCCGGCGGGTAGCAAGCTGCGCGAGACCTTGATGCAGCCTGTAGCGCGGATGACGCTTGATCCGCTCGCCGAGGACGTAAGCCTGCTGGACGGCAGCTGGGAGATGTGCCTTCCCACTGAGAACGTGTTCAAAGCAAGCGTCACCTCGACTGGCGCCCAGGTGCCGACGTGGCAGAGCGCCCTTGGCCTCGGCGGCAAGTACACCGACACGAAGCGATTCTCGGAGATCCAGGTCAAGGTTCCAGATGAGGCCAAGGCGCACCTTGACGGCGACATCGCGGGCACCTACGATCTGCTGCAGCAGTGCGGCACGGCCAACTGCGCCCTGCACGCCCGTCGTGGCGATGAGAACACGCGCAAGTCAAAGAAGCTCTACCTCTTCCTCGACGCCGATCGGTACAAGGATGCGAGTGGCGACCGTTTCGTCTTTTCTACCGACATCGGCCGCCTCCCCTACCCGCTGCAGCGGGTCAGCATCGCCAAGCTGCCCGCCGGCTGGAAGCCCAAGCTGCCCAAGGGCAACCAGACAGAGATTGTCGAGGAGGTGCCTCTCCAGATCGACGGAACATGGAGGTCGTTGACGTCCTTCAGTATTCAGCCCGGCAAAGGGATCGACGGCGCCATCAACTTGGCGACGAAGCCCGTCGATCTGGACCTCCGTAAGCAGGGATGCGAGTGCGCCCTTGCCGTGCTGGAGTGCTCCGCTCCGGTCAAGCAGACCGAGCACAACCGCATCTGGCCGACCGGCGGTGCGTGGGGCCAGGTCGACCTGCTGCACAAGACCAACACGACCTTCAGCCATCTCGCCTGGCTCGTCGAGAGGGTGCCCGACATCACAGCGTTCCAGGACTGGATACCGGCCGCACATGATCCGCTGAGCCTCGCCACGGCCACCTGCAGCAAGTGCGCTCCAGCAGAACCGGACATCCAATGGTTGGCCATCCCCGGCAGGCCTGTCGTGCCCATCGAGAATACACAACAGGCCGGCCCGTACGAACAGGCCCTCAAGAACCGTCCGGCGCCCTTTGTGATGCATCTCAGGCTCAGCGACGGCGTCGCACAGACCCGCTTCGGGCTCAACGCGGCCACGCTGATGCACCGCGCCCTCTCCCGCCTTCCTGCCACGCCGCACGCTGGCCCGGTGGAGCTGTCGTGGCGGCTGAGCAAGCTCGACAAGTCGCTGACCATGTTCAGCTTGCCCAAATACACGATCAAGAGCAACCGCGAGGATGCCGAAGCACCGAGCCCGGACCTCTTTGCGCTCGAGCTTCGGAAGGAGCAGAAGCGATCCCTGACCTGGATGCTGGACCAGGAGCGGGAGCAGGTGGAGCCCTTCTACGAAGAAGAGATCTCAGAAGGCCTCCTGACGCCCTTTGGATGGAGGGCCGAGGGCCGGGCCACCCGACCCGTTACGGTGCGCGGAGGCGTCCTCGCCGACGCCGTCGGATACGGCAAGACGGCCATCTCGCTCGCACTGATCGCCGCTTCCCCGCACCGCGACAGGGAGCCCGAGCTGCCCAAGGGCGACGAGGAGGCCTTTATCCCGACGAAGGCAACGCTGGTCATTGTACCCGGTCACCTCTGCAAGCAATGGGAAAAGGAGGTCAGCAAGTTCTGCAGGAACAAGCTCTCGGTGCGCGTCATCACCTCCAAGATGGAGCTCAACCGGCTCAGCGTCCGTGACATTCTCAGCGCCGACATCATCATCATGTCGGTCACCGTCTATCGGTCGGATACCTACTGGGAGACGCTGGCGCGCTTCGCTGCCGCCAACCCGCTACCGAACCGGTCTGGACGATTCTTCAACGCCGCGCTCAAGCGATCGCTGGCCGCGCTACGGAACAGGGTCAAGGAGCTTTCGGCGGAGGACGGTATCCAGGCGCTGACCAGGTCGATCAAGAACAAGGTCGACTTTGACAACTCGCACATGACGAGCCACAAGGCGCGCGGCCGGCTGATCGGGCAGGCCTACGCCGAGGCGCACAAGGGCAAGGATGCCGCGCAGGTCGACTCGGACGCCTCCGATGACGAGGCTCACCCCTCGAAGAAGGGCAAGGAGATCCCAAAGGAGCTGCAGAGCAAGAACAAGGCGGAACCCGACCCTTGGGGGCTCGGCTCCTCGGCCGTCCGCAAGGACTGGAAGCGGATGACGTGCCCGCCTCTGGAGATGTTCCTGTGGAACCGCGTCGTGGTCGACGAGTTCCACTACATCGCCGAGTCGGCCGACCGCACTCTGTCCGGCGTCACCAGCCTCAAGGCACGCGCCAAGTGGATCCTATCCGGTACCCCTCCGACAGCGGACTTTAGCGATGTCAAGAGCATCGCCGTCTTCCTCAACCTCCACCTCGGAGTCGACGACGACGCCGACACCCTCAAGGACTCGGTCCGCCGGGCCCGCGAAAAGAACCGTACGGCCGCCGAAAAGTTCAACAACTTCAGGGAGATGCACTCGCCGGCGTGGCACCACCGCAGGCACCAGCTGGCACAGCGTTTCCTCGATGCCTACGTCAGGAGCAATGAGCCCGAGATCGGTGAGCTGCCCAGCGAGCAGCTGATCAAGCCAATCCGTCTTCCTGCGGCCGAGTCGGCGCTCTACCTGGAGCTGGCCCACGCCATCGAGAACCTCGACCTACGTCACCAGCGCAAAGTCTTCAAGGCCGTCAAGTCCAAGCCGCGCGGCACTGCCATGCTCCCGGCCAGTAAGAAGGTCGACGAGTTCCTCGACGACGACGAGTCGGACGGCGGCAAGGGCAAGAAGGGCAAGGTGGTTGCCAAGCCGGCAAAGAAGAAGCTCGGTGACCCCGACCTCGACATGAGCCACCGCGATCGAAGGCTGATCGAGACGCTCGGCAACAGCGCGTCGCCAGAGGAAGCGCTGCTGAAGCGGGCGTCGGTCTACGACGACTTTGCCGGCGTCGATCTGAGCAAGATCAAGGGCGTCAACAATGCCATCAAGGCGTGCGAGTACATCGTCCGCGAGCGCAAGAAGCAGCTCGAGGACTGCAAGCTGCAGCTGGAGCGCGAGCTGCCGCTGGCGTTGGAGCAACACCTCCTTGTGCTGCACCACTTTGGATTCCGCGACGAGAACCGCCAATTCTTCCGCGATTTTGTCCGCAACGCCAACAATGCGTCGTGGGGCGACGGCGAGTCCAAGGAGATGGTGCAGCAGATCCTCGAAGAGGCCAAGTGCACCATGAACACCATCACCCGCGAGGCGGCGCGTAAGCACTTTGCCCCCAAAGGCATGCTGCAGGCCGCTCTCAAGCGGCGTGAAAAGGAGCGGGTCGCAGCCGAGAAGGGCGGCGACGCCGGCGACGACGGCGACGTCAAGAAGAAGCTCAGCCCCAAGGATCTGGCGTGGGCGGAGGAGTACTACCTGCGGGCCATGGTCCACCAGCTGACGAGGCTGCGAAACGAGCTGGTGGGCCGCGTCAATGCGCTACGCTTCTTCACCATGATCCGCGACTGCCAGCGCGCCCACCTTGAGGGCGTCGACGTCAACGTCGTCTGTCCGTCTGCGGCCTGCAAGCACGGGGGCAAGCGCCTGCCGCTGGACCAGATCAGCATCAGCTCTACCTGCGGCCACGCGGGCTGCCGAGACTGCGTTCTGCGGGAGGCCTACATCGGACAATGTCCGACCGAAGGCTGTGCCGCGCTCGCCAAGCCGACGTCCATCGTCAATGCTACCTCGCTCGGCGCTGAGGACGACGGCAACGCGACGCGATACGGTACTAAGCTGGCGTTGCTCTGCAGCCTGCTCAAGCGGCTGCCCAAGCAGGAGCGGGCGCTAGTGTTTGTCCAGTTTGAGACGCTGACGGCGACGGTGGCCGAAGCGCTGCAGGCCTACGGCATCAGCTTTGTGCAGCTGAACGGCACCGCGTCGAAGCGGAGCTCGCTGCTCGAGGCGTACCAGGACGAGTACGGCGCACGGGTGCTGCTGCTCAACGTGGACGACGAGAGCGCGGCGGGCAGTAACCTGACGGTGGCCAACCACGTCATCTTTGTCGGACCGTTGCTGAAGCAGGAGCAGCAGCAGTACAACGCCACCATGACGCAGGCAATCGGTCGATGCGTCCGCTACGGCCAGACGAAGAAGGTGTTTGTGTGGCGCTTCATCGCCATGGAGACGATCGACCAGGAGACGATCGAGAAGCGCGAACAGATCAGCCTCGAGGTCGAAGAGCTTGACGCTCGCTTTGACGAGGCGGCCGGCGGTCCGCTGGTGCTGCAGGACGTGTCCAATGGCAAGCGGGGCAGGATCCAGGACGTTGCTAGCGATGAGGGTGAGGATGATGACGAGGCGGAGGTGGCGCAGAGCGGGCGACGACCCTCCAAAAAGGCTCGGGGCAGGGGATCGGCTGCGAAACTTATCGCCCTGGACGACGAGGATGAGGAAGACGACGAGTAGCTTGGCTGCTCCGTATGCTTTCCCTCTGTAGCTCGTTCCCCTTCGCACGCTCGTTACTGTGGACCCGTTGTGTTGCTCTTGTAGATTAGTCGTCGATACCTATACATATGCTAGCTTAGAACCTTTGGCGTCCGAATGTTGTGAACCATGATGAAAATCTGCCGGGTGGGCATGTGGGTCTTGGGCTTGGATGGGTTGTATCTGTGGTAGCAGTCTGGCATATGCGGGCCACCATGTAGATGAGGAAGCTGGTGCTCGGTTCCCAATTACAGATCATAAACCGCCACTCTTCCACCTGAGCTAAGCTCGGTATCAAATGTATGATGTGATCCATTGGCTGTGTTTCGAGCTCAACTGGCCAGCCAAATTGGGCTACCGCTGATCCCTTCGCTGTGGCTGCTAGATCAACTGCTGGATCCTATCGTGTTGGACGTGCAAGGTGTGTCGAGCTGCAGTTTGTAAGATCAAGATCGCTATGGCGCATGAGGCCCAAGTCAGCACAATCATGAATGCGAGGCTGCTTTGACTTTATAGAGTCACACGCTGGTTCTCAGTGACAAGAGCGATCGGTTTTCCAGCCAAGGGGCGCGCGGCCTCCAGCATAGCTTAAATAGCCGCCCTGCCGGCGTTGGTGCCTGCGATCTTGAACCCAGCTCTCGGACGAAAGCACGCCAACAAGGGTACCCGTCCTCGATGTAGCCTGCTCTCGGTGGGAAGGATTTTTGACGAGCATGGGAAAGGTAATGAGTAACGGTTGAATTCATTTTTTTTTTATTTTACCTATCGAATAACAGTTTCCGAATTAGTTTAGTGGCGCGGAAGGTAACTTGACTACAAGTGACGGTTGGGGGCTTCCTTGATCCTTGCAAAATGGGTTCGAGTCTCGGAAGCGGGTCTCTTTTTTCCATAACGTCGTACTACTGCACATCATCTATCGTCACTTGGTTGGCCAAGAGGCGCCGCCACTAGGGAAGATGGATGGGTAGACGCGGAGCATTGTGCTCTGGCAAGCCTTTGGACCGCCTGCCCCTGGGCTGGGTCTCTGTCTGCTTGCGCCGAGGGCAAGGAAGCGAGGCGGGGCGAAGCGGGGCGAAGCGGCGGGGCGATGGTGCTGGGCTAGAATTTGCGTGGTCGTCGGGCGGGGCCGAGTCGGACTCACCCGGTTCAGATTCAGCGGCGTGATTTGATTTCAACGCCGAATTGGCCGTTGGCTTTGGGAAGCGTAAATGCATACTTGTTTCTGGAGGGTCCACAGAAGGAAAGGCAAAATGAATACATATGCACCAAAATCGGCGCGGCCGCCAGGGGCGCTGAGAGGGGTGTGAGTGAAGACGGCGTGTTGAAGTGATTGGCTGTGGGATGGGATTCGGCGTTCGTACGCTGTTTAGGCCGATCAGCACGTACTCACTACTCCACCCGCAGCCGTCTAACTTGGCACACCAGCCCCGCCCACCACGCCGCTCGCCGAGCTGTCTCGGCTCTACCGTTGCTGGCAGCCCCTCTCTGTTGCGCTCGACGTCTAGCAATAGCACCGGCACCGGCACCATTTAGCGGCGGCGGCGGCCCGTTTCCGATTGCTGCGGTAGCCTCGGCGCTCGACAATAGCAAAGCGCAACTTAATTTTGCGGCGACGCTCGAGCCCACCAGTCTCTCGCACGCCGCTCGCACGCCACTCGCACGCCTTATTCGACCAGCCCAAAGGTCGTTTTCCAAGCAGCCAGAAGCGCAGTACCCGTCTCCGCCAGCCTTTACCAGCAGCCTCAGCCGCCGTCGCGCTTGACCTTCATCTCCACCACCCTCGCACCCTTGACAGATCGCATCCCTCATACCGACACCGCCATGGCCACGCTCGAGAAGCCGCGCCCATCGCCAACGGTGCAGCTCCCTCGCCAGCGCGCTCGACGGGCCAGCGTATCCTCCATCGCCTCTTCTTCCCAACCAAGGCTGGCCCCACTCGGACCCGCACCTTCGCCCTGCTCCATCCTCCGCCCTGTCGACGCAATTCACCTCCCCTCGGTCCCTACCCACGATCCGGGAGCTGGCTCGCATTCGCGCCTCGATGCACAGCAGCAGCCTTCCAGCACCGAGCCTTTGGACAGAGTGGAACCAGAGCCTCTTGGTCTGCAGTCCCCCGGCGGTTACACATCTCTGCTGGCAACGATGGACGACCCCTTGGTTCGGGCCGCGGTCTCGACCGACTTGCACGCCCAACTCGTCGAGCCGCTCCTGGGCGACGCACACGCAGATCTAGTGGAGCCGGGCAACACGCGCACTAACGAGGCCCTCATTGCCTCTCTTCGGCAGCTGTCTAGCGCGGCCGCCTCGGCCTTGCTCAGCCTCGCCGAGAGCACCTTGGCGTCCCTTAACCAGGCACCCCTGCAACGGCACCCCTCTTATCATCGGCTGCAGCCGCTGCTCCAACAGATCGACGCCTGCCTCCGCGAAGCGCCCTCCAACGTTCCTTCTACCTCGGCCGCACATTCCGAACTCGTCGGATCTGGTGACGAGGCGGCCGTCGGTGCCGATGCAGCCCAAGCGCGTCCGCCTCGGCACCAACGCCTGGCGCTGCTGCAAGAGGAGCTGGGCCAAATCCCGGTAGATCCCGTCCAAGCGGACGACGTGTACTTGGTCACAGCCCTTTGCGCCCTGATTGTCGCGCTCGAGCATATCAAGGATGGCCTTCCTTCAGTCCAGGGCATCGGCAGCCGAGGAATGGCTATCTCCGAAGGGGACCAGGAAACCGATCCGCGTCTGAATCCTGGCCAAGCCACGCCGCAGCAACCTTGGCCGCTCTGCGCTCCGCGCGTCGCTGGCCAGTCTGTTCTCAGCGATGGGTCACTGGGTCATTTCGCCAGCGAAGCACAAGTCAAAATTCTCGATCGGCTCCACGCACTCTTGACGACTATTCAAGCAAGCGCGCTCTGCCAAGATGGTCCCACCTCGACCTCGACCTCAATTCATCTTCCCTCGATCTCGCCGGCAGAGCTCAGATACATCACCACCACATTATCATTGCCTCCATCGCCTCTGCGCGTTGACTTTGGCCAGGATCTAGCGGCGAATGCGGTGCACGATGACGCCCTTGATGCAGGCCAAGACCTCGGAGCCTGGAAGCCGTTGACAGAGCTCGTGGCGATCAGCAAAGAGCTGGTCTCTAGACGGCGGGTTTCTCTGACAGAGCAACAAGATATCGTGAGGCACAACGAGCTGCCGGGCCAAAACAATGGCTTTGTAGAGCAAGGGGCACTCGAAGCGGACGCAAAGAGGGCCTCTGTGGTCTCGATAGAATCTGGGCGCGCCACCCTGGCACGATCCATAGCGTCCGTCCAAGGCACTCATCGAACGTCTCTTTGGTCCGAACGCTCTTTGCCTCCCTCTTACGGCCATGAGTCCTTCGAACCGTCGGAATTGCAGGAGAAAGAGGCCTATACGGTCAAGCAACCTCCGCTGTCTTCTCTCCCCAGTTACAATGATACGAAAAGGCTGTTCCTCCATCGCAAGAGCCAAGAAGAAAAGAAAGGCTACTTCTCCGTGACTTCTCCCGCTGAGCGTCAAGCAGAACTGCCCCAAGACAAGCAAGCTCCTACTGCTTCCACCGGTTACCTTACCGCCGCGTACGCAGCACGTACCCCGCAAGATCTCTTGATGGTGCAGCACTCGATCGAGCGCCTTTACACGGCTGTTCCCCAGCTGCTCGACCAGCGATGTTCGCTCTCTCCCGAAAAGCTGCGCAATGCAAGCCTGCAGAGGATGATGGACAGATTCGCGGCCTCGCCTCGTTTCGAGAACCAGCGTGCGGAGCCGCCTTCGATCCGGACGCGCAAGGTGTCCGACCCCACAAGCAATGCCGCTTCGGCCTCAAGGAGCGCCTTGCCTTTGTCGAGCAAGCACTTGGCGGTCGCGGTCGGCGCAGAGCACCAGACGCGACGCCTCTCTGCAGCCGCTCAGCTGAGCCTCAAGTTTTCCGTGTCCAACCTCGCCAACTCGCTCAGGCGGAGCTCCATCGCCGACTTTAAAGGCAAGACCAAGGAGAAGGAAGCGGATCGCTCTATTCCTATGAAATGGAGCAACAGCGACGGGAACGAAAGATGCGTCGACGCGGATTCGTTCAACGAGCTCTTCGACTCGGTGCGTCGCGCACAGGACATGAGCCTGAGCGAGCAGAGAACGGAGTTGCGAACGCGATCTGGACGCAAGCCGGCTTCGCTCGCGGCTGCTGCCTCTGCGTCCGAAAAATCGCGGGCCAGCGCCGAAGCAGACGACGATACGCTCTTTCAACTCCTCAACAACCAAGGCGGATCCCGTTTGGTCGATCAAGACGCTACGATGACGCCGCGCCGAGTCGCAAAGACCCTACGCCGAGCATCTCAGCCCGAGCTCGAGGTTGCTGTCAGAGAGGCGGAGGATTCTAAGGCAGGCAGCCATGCTGCCAAGATTAAGGCCGCCAGACCTGAAGCGCAACTGGATGCATCATCTTCGAGCGAGTATCGATCGGGTCAAGCGGATGATGGCACGGGGCAGCAAGGCATCGCTGGCACGGCTACCAACGCGTCTCGGACCTCCTTTTGTGAGTCGTCAGCCGAGGCAGCTGCGAACGACAGCGAAAGCCGTCCTTTCACCGAAACTGCGACGAGTGCTGATGCGGTGCCCCTCGCAAGGCTGCACTACATCTTAGAGACCCAACCCAGCCTCAATGCCGTCAATGCGATGGTGCGTTTGCCGACATCCGGTGCCAATTCTCAGAAACAATCCACCCTTGCATACGAAGTTACCGTGCCCTCTACCACAGAGAACATAGATACCCACGCCCCTGCGACTCTGCGGCTGTCGCATGCTTCTGCCGCATCCTCTCTTTCCGTCCACATTACCGATCTTGGACTGGTTCCACATGCGGGTACAGCACAACAGAGTGGGGACCACTTTGCGTTCAAGTTACCGGCTCAAAGATGCGGCCGCAGCGCGGCCCACCGGCATCTCCATGCATCCGAGCCCGTCACTTTTCCCCTTTCTACCGACACACTCTGCGCCCAGAAGCCTTCGACGCTCTGCTGCTCGACTTGTACCTCTGTCATTGCAGACCTGGGGACGACAAGCCGGTACCGCGCCCTCCCCTCGCAGCACTGGGAAGAGCTGGTCGACGCATGGATGTGCCACGGCGATCAAGAGCTCAACGAGAGCGTAGCCAGGGGCAAGGAAGGCCTTGAAGAAGGAAGGCCTGTGCCGAGGGAGGAAGCATGGGTCGCGGATCTTCACCTTTTGCTTCCCGCATCGGCGGCGCGGGCGCAGCGCGTCGTCTGGGATCGCGAGGGTCCAGAACCTGTGGGTCTTTGCTGCCCCCCCTTTCCTTTTGGATCCACCGCACCACTTTCCCATCTCCTTCCCTCCCGGACCACTAGAAAGTCGACGCCTACCCCCTCCCACCGGCGTGATGCGGACGCGGCGACCCGGTCGACGCGCGGATAATTGGGCCCGGAACCGCCACCTCTCCCGCGAGAGGTAGGCTGGTTTGAGCCCCATTCTGCCGCAGCCGTTGCCGACGCCGCGCGACCACATCAAACTCGGCTGATACAATGCGTCCTAAATCAAACAATCAACAGCTCTATTCAGAAACACCCTCCTCTCTTGAGTTCCGTGAAGAGGGGGGTCACTATCGTAGTGCACAGTCTCTTACACAAACTATCTACTGTTTTTTGCCCTTCTCCCGCACTGCCGACGGCTATCCAGGACACGACGCCGGTGCGCTGCGCAACGTGCAGCGATGTGCTCGGACTTCTTTATCGCCCGTCGAGCGCCGAGGCGGGCACGTTGAAGCTCTACAAGCACGCACTCGCCCTCGCTTCTGACGTCGACCGGCTTGCGCAGCTCGTCTCTGCCCAGATGCTCGAGCTTGCCCGAGCCCATGCCGTGCACAAGTTTGTCCTGACCGAAGAAGAGTCAGGACAGCCGCGGATCCTGGTAAGTTTTCCGTCGTTGCGACCCTCATTCGAAAAGCCCCGCTGCACGACTTCCGCTGACGATCGCGCCCCTCGCCGTGTCGATTACCAGATCTGGCTCTTCCAACCCTCGTTCCACGTCGTCACCAACCTCTTGAATGGCGGCAACGCGTCGCCGATCCACGCGACAAAGTGCCTCTTCCGCCTGCTCCCCGCCGGCTCCACCGGCCCTCTCAACCGCGACGAAAGCGGGGGCGAGGGCGAAGGTATCGAACCCTTGCACCTCCCCGCTTCGCGGTGCGACAAGGTACACGGCCTCCTCTTCTCTTCGAATGCTGTCTACCCTCCCTCCCGTCGCACCTTTGGGCCGTGGAACGTTGCGTGGCTTGCCCGTCTCTAATCCCTGAATCCGCTCCGCTCCTTGGTCATTTTGCATTGTCGTATTCTCGTCCCTTGTTGTTGTGGTACGAAGTCTGAAATAATGTTAAGCTCCTGGTTCCTTCATGTTTGAGCGCGATGTCAGAGCTGGCTTCACGATGCGTGCTTGGTTCCGTCAGTGTCTTGTCTTCCTACATACTCCACTCGACGCCCCTCTTATTCCACGCTCCCAACCCTTTCCAATCCATACAACCAACTCTCACCCCAAACACCATCACACATATATAGAAAAAAATAGAAAAACTTTGCTTTACGATACTTCAAGACAGCGGGGGTATACAAAGGACGAACAACTGTGACTCCTTCAAAAAAGCACGAGTCAGTGTACGAGAGTAAGAGTGGCGACCCAACTACAGCTAAAGTGTGAGGGTAGCGAATCAGAGCGAACCACACAAAAAAGGCAGGACGAGTCCGGTAGAGTCCCCCACCTTGGTGTGGCGAACCTCGAGACTCGCACCAACAACCATGACAAAAGAGGGGATGGGGTGGTACGAAAACTTAAAAAAAAAAAAAAAAAAAGGAGGCAAGGACCGTGACGGAAGACAGATAAAAGTGGGTGGATGGGCGGCTTCCTATCAAAGGCGGCGCCGGATAGTGACACAGTGTAGGGAGTGTGGAGAGAGTCCGTTGGACGGGACGAGACGAGACGGATCAATGAGACAGAGACAGAGAGATACGGAAATTGCTTGGGAATCGATGACCTGGGACGACTAATGCTTGCGGATTAAATGATATCGGACTCTTAATGCGGTTGGAAGCAAGGAGGCGGAAGGCTGGTGGCGATGCGTTGGTGGCCAATCATATCGGCTCGCGACAACGGCGACAATGGATGGCGGCCCTAGAAAAACTTGGTCAAGACCTCGTGCGGCAGGTATCGCACAATCATGGTGTCGTCTTCTTGGGCGCCTTCTTCAAACAAGAGGCGCGAGTTGTTGGAGAGATGCTTGATGGGGCTGCAGCCATCCTCGTTGAAGGCGAGGCCGAGCGCCGACGACGACGATGCCCAAGTTTGGCACGTCAAGGAGTGCTGGTAGAGCGAGTCGGCGAGGTTGAGGCTGATGCTCAACTCCCTAGGAAAGACGCGGTAGCCTTTTGACCTGAGTCGCGCCGCCACAAGCTCCTTGAGATCGAGGACCGAGTTGTTGCTCGAGACAAAGAGGGCGTCAAAAGGTTGGCCGTTGTCGTCGAGCAAGGGACTCTCGGTGTTCAGCTTTCCAGTGACGCGCGGCAGCGACAAGAACTGGAGCTTGAGTCGGATCGCCGACGGTGGCGTGGGCGGGCAAGAGGAAAACCACTGTGTCGACACCTCGGGCCACGACGCGCGAGGCGAGGACGTCGTGTCGTTGGTGTGGCTGTGGAGCGACGACGACGAATAGAAGCTCTCACCACCCAGGCTGGTTGCTTCCGACATTTGAGAGGCGATCGACAGACGCTTGGGCTTGGGCCTGGGCGCCCCCGGCGAGCAGTCGGTGAAACCCAGACCGGCGAGGGACAAGCAACCGCTGCAGTCGCCAGGTAAAAGAGAGTGGCCGGTTGATGTAGAGATTTCGACATCAAAAGGGCCGTAGGCGTCCTTGGTAAAGTTGCTCATCCTTCGCGCGGCAAGCCCCGGAAGCGGTGCCATGTGAGGAAGCTCGGGCAAGTCAGAGTCATCGAAGCCATCGTGTCCGAGGCCTCGGCAGAAGAACGACTCTTCGCTGGCTCGCCTCAGGAGCCGGCGGGGCTGCGCCTCGGCGAAGGGCGAGGGCGGGGGTCGCGGGTTGGTGAGGGGCTCGACGGGTTCGGGCGTCGAAGGCGCAGCCCACGAAGACATGGCACGGTGGTGGAGCTGGCGGATCGACCTGAGCGAGTTTTGACGGAGCGAACTGGCACGAGTGGCGGTAGCGCCGGCCTCTGTAGAGACATCGCTGCCCCAGAAGGATCGGACGCGAGAGGAGGCGGATGCAGGACGACGGCGAGGAGCCTTGGGCGGAGCCGGATCGTTTTTGGATTCGTAGATCGGTAGTGGCGGCAGGAGAGACCTGCGACAGGACGCCGAGGGGCGCGGGCTGTTTGTGCCAAAGGAGTCGGACGAGGCGTTGAATGACTGGAAGTCTATCAAGGGAGCCGAGATCTGCAGAGGGGTAGAGGAGCGGCTGTGGGATTCCTTGCTGCTGTTGCTGGAGCTGCCGCCGCCAAAGAAGAAGGGCTTGGAGAAGGCGCGGCGGAGGGGCGACTTGAGGGGTGCCGTTGGCGGAGCGTGGTGCTCTGCGAGCTGAAAGGGGCTATGGGGCGGGGTCCATGACGAGGGCACCTGGTGGAAGTGGGCGGGCCTGGGCGTGGTCAAGCTGGACGACGAAGGGGCGGCGGTCTGGACGAGTTGCTGGGCAGCATCGACATTGATGGGCTTGATCTGTTTCTTGCTGATGCGGCGGCGCATGGTCGGAAGCCGACCAAAGGACGTTGTCAAGGCGTTCATTTGGCGAGAAGGGAAACGAGCTGGAGCGGTAGGCTGAGGCTGGCTTCGAGGCGAGGTGGGCGAGATGCTTTGACTTGGGCGGTGGCGAGGTGGCTGAGTGGGCGATGATGAGGAACAGCTGGATCGGGCGAGGCGAAGTGGGCGGCGAGCGGGCGGGAGGAGAGGATGGAGCGTGTCAGAGAAGGAGACGGAGGGTATGCGACATGGTGCGCGGGACGAGTGGTGGAGGGGGTATGGGTGAGAAGAAGGAGGAGGAGAAGAGGGGGAGAGATGGTGGGGATGTCGAGACGCGGAGGGGGTCCATAATAACCAAGTGGGGCATGTGGTGGACATGTGCTGCGGGTCGAGGGCCAAGGCGTGAGGGGCAAAGCGGGGCGAGGAGAGGCAACGCGGTGAGGAGAGGCAACGCGGTGAGGAGAGGAAATGGGACAAAGAGCGGTAACGGGGCAAAGAGCGGCAACGGGGTGAGGCGGATGCTCTGAGCGCGGTTGGCAGCGCTCGCAGGCAAAGTCAGCGGCATCGGCGTGGCTGACAGGCGACCGACGCAATCGCAATCGTATAGTGAGTGGATCGTATGTATGTGAATTGAGAACCTTGATGCTACCAACCAACCACACCACATCACACCACCCCACCCCACCCCACTCAGCCACCCATCCCATCAGCTTGCGTCGCTCCAGCTCGCCTCGCACCGACGCAAACCGCATCAACATTAACCTTCTTATTGTCACTGCTTAGCCAGCCTTGATGCGCTTGGCCGAGCACAATGCCAAAGCAAACCACACACAAGCCAATAGATACATCGTCATTCCATTCTTCAACAAAATACAGTCAACAATCAAAATAGATAGAGGCAGAGAGGCAGAGCAACCGAGGCAGA
>JALNIF010003072.1:0-10654 GCA_026284005.1 Thecaphora frezii | reverse complement strand
TTTTATTTTTTTTATTTTTTTATAATTTTTTAAAATTTTTTAATTTTTTATTTTTTTTTTAATTTTTTTTTTTTTTATTTTTTTTATTATTTTTTAAACTTTTTTTTTTTTTTTTTTTTTGTTCGTGCCACGCAGCTTCACCACGGACCGGGAAGCCGCCCAGCTAAGTTAAACCAATAATGAGAAAACCATCTCGACCAGCTCTAAAAAGTTGAAACGGCTTTACCGGCCGATTTCGGCGTTCCGAGTTCCGGATACTTTGGGAGGGTTGATGCTGGCAGACGAGTTTGCAGAGGACGTCTCTGGCGATATACACGTACTTGCGACAGAGGACAGCCAGGCGCGGTCGGTCCGACATTTCTGCACTGAGGCGGCCGACCGGACCGACTAGCGTTGGTCTCGGCCTCTTTACGAGCACGCTGATGAGGGTGTACTGACAGAGTGGTTCACGCATGGGAACGGGGACCACGTAGTTGGAAAGCAGAGAGGGGGACCTTAATATCCATCTTGGTTGGGCGCGATGGATGCTGCGCAGGATCAAGCGCAGGGATAGGAAACGTGGAAGAGGGAGGCAACACGGCCGGTCGCGGCCACTGCGCCTCGCCGGTGCGATTGAGCCAAGGCCAGAGGGATGACAAAGAGAACGGCGGGGAGGATGACGAAGCGCAGCTGCGTTACTCATTGGCATCTCACGCCGCGCAAGTTGAGACGAGGAAGGGTGTGATGGTGTACAAGAGAGCCATGGTGTGGTGGACACAAGTAACGGCAAGCGACCACAAGCTTCAAGACGACGACAGGTGAGGGTCCAGCAACGAGCGCATGGATGTGGAGGCCGCCGCATGGAACGGTGAAGGACCCTCGGTTCCGCCACCATAGGACGCGCCTCACAGCGACCAACACACGGGAAGACGAGGAGCTGGGAGCCGGGATGCGATGCGGTGGTCTGGGAAAAAGAAGAGCAAGGGGGAAAAAAGTCTAACGACGTGACATGTTGCGCCGCGGTGGGTTAAGCGCCCGCCGCCCTGCAGAGAGGCTCTCTGTTGGTAGCCAATGCGGCAGACAGACGACGGGCAAGCAGACGGAGAGAGAGAGAGCGCGAGCGCGAGGTAACAGGGGAGAGGGGAGACAGAGAGAGAGAGAGAGAGAGAGAGAGAGAGAGAGAGAGAGAGAGAGAGATGAGAGGCAGCGAGAGAGAGACTGAGGTGGGAGGCCAAAAGGCACGCACAGTCAGGGCTCATCCACCAAATCCAACCATCTCCCGATTGGCGGGGCTTCCGCGACGAGCCCACCCAGCGGCTAGTCTCTGCCATCCATCCTTCCCACCGGCATCCTCGACCGTCCGGCCCTATCCATCATCCCTTCCTTGACCTCTATCCGTCGCCGTTGCTGTCGCTCCCGCAGCTTCGCTTTCCTATTCCTTTCTTGTGGCGCTTGTGTCGCGCTTCAGCTAGTTAAGCGGGTTGGTTGCGAAGCGACGCTCGACGCTCGACGCTCGACGCGCCTCTTCGACCTTGGAAAACTCCACCCAAAAGCTTCGGGCTGTCACCGACGGCGCGTCGCCCACTCGTCTGCCTTGACTGGTCGCGACTATACGTCTCGGCGCTTGCCCCGGCGTCATCGGTTCGTCCGTCCGTCGCATCGGCCGTCGTTACTTTGCTCGCCACGCCACCGCGCCTTCGGTCCACCTCGACGGCGCCGCTGCTTCCACCGCACCGATCGCACCGACCGACCGACGCGTCTCGCCCAACACTCGCTGCCCCGGCCGTCGCGTAATCCCGCCCGCCAGCATCGTCGCCCGGTCTCTCTGAGCCGCTGGTCCTCTCGCTACACCCTCCCAGCAACCTCGAAGCCTTCGCCTCCGCCACCGCCGAGCTTCTGTCGCGCCCGAGTTCGCGTCGCCCGTAGTCACCGTCGACTTTGGCCACGCCGCGTCTCCCTGAAAGCCTCGCACAGGATAGTTGCAGCCGGCACCATGTCCAACGACAAGACCATCTTCAAGGTATGCCGATCATGCACATGCTCGTGCTGTCCTCTGAGGCGACTATCGAAGTGCAAGAGCGCCAGCTCGGCTGCCCCGTGGCGAGAACGCATCGCTGATTATCGTACTTCTTCTGCCTCTCTCCCCCCTTCATTCTCTTCCTTTCTCCCTTGCACTGCGCCTGTCGCTGCTGGCTTGGCCTCGACGTAGGCCACCTACTCGGGTGTGCCCGTCTACGAGTGCATCATCAACAATGTCGCCGTCATGAGGCGTCGTTCCGACGGCTGGCTCAATGCCACGCAGATCCTCAAGGTCGTCGGTCTCGACAAGCCGCAACGTACGCGCGTACTCGAACGGGAGGTCCAGAAGGGCACTCACGAAAAGATCCAGGGCGGCTACGGCAAATACCAAGGTGAGCAACCTCATCGGCGGCGAAAGTAGCACCGGCGTTGCCCGATGGTGCGCTGGCGCGCAACCGACACCGTTCCCTCCTGGGCCCCCTCTGGGCGACGCGACAAGTGCGGATAGTTTGACCGTTTTTCCCCGCATCTCTCTTTTCCCGCCTCGGTCCCGCAGGGACGTGGATCCCGCTCGAGACCGCCATCGAACTGGCGGAAAAGTACAATATCCAGAGCCTGCTCCATCCCATCACCTCCTACGTCCCCTCGGCCGAATCGCCGCCCCCCGCTCCCAAACACACCATCTCCACCTCGGGCCGCGGCAAAAAAGTCGCCTCCGCCGACGGTGCCGCCCTGGGCCGCTCCAGACGTGCGACTAGCCTCGAGACCGACTCCGAGGTCGCCTCCGCCGCCAAAGTCGAGGCCTCCGAGGGCAGCATCAGCCCGGCCCCCAGCGAAATCAGCAGCTCGTCGCGCACGCCGAGCCCCATCGCGGCCGATCGCGTGGCCAGCCTGTACGATGTCAACGGCGTCAACGGCAAGGAGGCCAGCATGCAGGCTCGCTACGCCGACATCATCCTCGACTACTTTGTCACCGAAAACACCACCGTCCCCTCGCTGCTCATCAACCCGCCGGCCGACTTTGACGCCAACATGAGCATCGACGACGACGAGCACACGGCGCTCCACTGGGCCTGCGCCATGGGCCGCATCCGCGTCGTCAAGCTGCTCCTCTCGGCCGGCGCCGACATCTTCCGCGTCAACACCAACGGCCAGACGGCACTGATGCGCGCCACCATGTTCTCTAATAACTACGACCTCCGTAAGTTTCCGGAACTGTTCGAGCTTCTGCACCGCAGCATCCTCAACATCGACCGCAACGACCGCACCGTCTTCCACCACGTCGTCGACCTGGCGCTGAGCCGGGGCAAGCCGCACGCCAGCCGCTACTACATGGAGACGATGATCAACCGCCTCGCCGACTACGGCGACCAGCTGGCCGACATCCTCAATTTCCAAGATGACGAGGGCGAGACGCCGCTGACAATGGCGGCGCGCGCCCGGTCCAAGCGCCTGGTGCGGCTGGTCCTCGAGCACGGCGGCGATCCCAAGATCCGCAACAAGGAGGGCAAGAACGCCGAGGACTACATTGTCGAGGACGAGCGCTTCCGATCAAGCCCGGCGCGGATCGGCGCTTCGGCCCTCGAGATCGGCGGCGACGGCATGCCGGCGCTGCCGACCTCGACGATGCACACCTCTGAGGCCGGGCAGCGGACCGCCGGCCGCGCCATCACGCTGATGAGCAACCTGCTGCACAGCCTCGCCGACAGCTATGACAGCGAGATCGGCAACGCCGACAAGAAGCTGACGCAGGCGCACGGCCTCCTCAAGCAGATACAGGGCGAGATTGAGGAAAGCGCGCGGGTTGCCGAGGGCCTCGACCAAGAGGCCAAGGGGGTGGAGAACGAACGCAAGACGGTGGGACAGCTCGAGGGCGCGCTCAAGGCGGGCCTGCGCAAGCGCGGCCGCGAATCGCTCGAGGCAGAGTGGCAGCAGGCCAAGGAGGCGATCAAGCGAGCGCGCACCGAGACCGGCATCGACGAGGGCAAATTGGCGGAGAGCAATGCCGCCAACGGCGTCAACGGGCAATCAGACGATGCGTCGGCGGCGGCGGACGCCAAGAGGCTGATCGCGGGGCTACCGGAGAGCAAGGAGGTCAGCGAGGCGATCGGCGAGCTCAAGCGGCAGCTCGAAGAGGTGCGGGCGAAACGAAGCAGCCTGGTCGACACGTTTGTGGCGCGGGCGCGGGAGCAGGGCACGGGCAAGACGATGGCGGCCTACCGGCGGCTGATCGCGGCGGGATGCGGTGGCATCGCGCCGGACGAGGTAGACGCCGTCGTCGGCGTGCTCTGCGAGTTACTGCAAGAGGGCCAGGCAGGAGGCGGCGGCAGCGGCGGTGGTGGCGGCGCTGGAGACGAGGATGGTGCGGCTTCGGACGCGCGGGCGCGCGACGCGGCTATGATGCTGCGTGGCGCCGGTGCTGCTGCAGCAGCGGCGGCGGCCAACCACTCGGGCGGCGCCTCGTCATAGTTTTGTTGGGAGGGGACCGCCTCGCATGCCGTCGCGGGCTGGAGTTGGCCACTGGTCGAGGTTGTACTTTAGTTGGTTTCTCGGGGATGCTTTGATCGGACTTGTTTTGACCTTTGCATGAGCTTCTCTGGCTCGCGCCCATGCTGTGATTCTGGTGTAGCGTGGCCGAGGGTGGGCCAGCGGATCGTCGCTGGCGGTGTCGTCATTGCCGAGGTAGCAGGGCGGGATCAGCGGTGGTGCAATGATGGCGGAGTGAGATCACGTGACGCGTCTTGACACTGGGAGGGTTTAGGAATTTTCGATTGGAAGCGGTGCCGCCAAAAGGCGCTGCGACGCTTTGGTTGCTTTGCCCCGACACCACTTTGCTCAGACCCACTCCCACACACACTCTCTCGCCCACCCGACACTACCGCCACCAACACCCTCTCTTACCTCTGCATCTGCCTGATCCGATCGCCCCATCGCCTCGCTCGATCGAGCCACCGTCCTACCAACGCCCGCGCTTCCGCCGGCCCCGCCCCACCCCGCCTTTCACCTTGCACGCCTTGCCCATCTGGCCTCTTCCACGATGCTACGCCGCACTCTCGCGCTCTTCAACCAGGCCTCTGCCTCCTTCTCTTCTCCGTCCGCCTCCAGCTCGAATCTGAAAGCCCTCACCTCTCTCACCTCGCACCTGGCCTCTCCCTCTCTGCCACCCGTGGTAGCGCGCCAGAAGGTGGCGCACAAGAACCTCTACGAGCACCTCTCTACGCTGCCCAACGACGGTGTCGGATTCCGCGTGCGCCAGCGCAAGTGGATGGGTAAAGGCCTCGATGTTCCGCGCGACGTCGATCTGAGGGAACAGTGGAGGAACGCCCAGCGTAACGCCGCTGCTACTGAGGGGGGTGTGGAGAAGAAGATGCCGATAGGCCCGCAGAAGGAGGAGGGTCACCTGTGCTATTGGGAGGTGACGAGGGTCAAGTTGAAGGATGGTGGGAGGCACGGTAAGGCGTGGGGTAGGCTCGTTTGGAGGGGTAAGTCGTCAGAAGCGATGCTGTTGAGAGAGATGTCGGGTTTTGTGACGACGGCGATGATGCGAAGGGGTGCTGATGTGCCAATCTTACTGACTTTTGAACCGGGTGGGTACGGATGTTATGGTGGCAACCAAACAGGCAAGCAGGTTACACCGCCCGGCAAGGACGAGCGGATCCGAGGCGCGCTCAAGTACATTTGGGACGCCGCTCGCTAGGCCTCCCCCTCCGGAAGCGTTGACGTCGAGGCCACCCAACCTTAACCCTCCACCGACCCTTGACTGTTTGCTTCTTGGGACCGGGAAGAAGGCTGCAAATGCTCCTGCAGCATACCTGTACATTACCCATGGACACCCCTCCCCTCCCTCAGAAATCCTCCCCCTACCGACGTCCACCCCGCGCGCGGCGGTGCAGGTGCATTCAGAGGTTATCTAGAAAGGCTTTTAGAAAGGTGGCTCGTCACGGCTCGTGGTTGCACTGTGTGTGCGGTACGGCGAAGAGGCGTGTAGGGAGGATATTGGATCGATTCGGGGTGGGTGGGATTGAGATGCGTCTGCGCCAGTCGAGGAAAAGAGGTTTTGACGGGAAGAGGTAGCCTGAGTGGGGGTGACAGAACGTCGAGATGGTCTGGGGCGGTAGAGATGGTGGATTGGTTCAAAGGATCGAGCGAGGATCCACGCTTGACCACGGCTGCGGGTGTGCGGCTGGGCGTTAGTAGCGGGCGTAAGCAGGGAGACGGAGACGGAGATGGAGGAAACACCCGACCAAGCCCCACGGTACAGAGCTGCGTGCAAGGCCGAAAGAGTGTTACAATGCGTCGGACAATGGAGAGTTGCTCGAGAAAAAAAAAAAAAAAAAGCAAAAAAAAGCATGGACACAGCTCTTGTTTCTTTTTCCCCATGAAAACCAAGACGACGGGCATCGTTTAGCAGCCGCGGTGTGTCGGCTGCGAGAAAGGGGAAGAAAAGCATGCATCGGGTAGAGGTGTGGATGCCAGTGTGGGCGGGCGGGTCAAGGTCACCACCCACCACGTTTTTGACAAGCACACGCTGGGAGATGGGGCGAGCGAGGCAGGTGATAGTTAGAAAACTGAGGGGCAAAAAAGGAGGCGAGCGTTGGGACGCGTGGCGATGCTGGTGACGACGGTCCAAGAAGCCCTTTACCCTTTGCCCTTTTCCCTTTGCCCTTTTCCCTTTGCCCTTTTCCCTTTGCCCTTTTCCCTTTGCCCTTTTCCCTTTTCCCTTTTCCCTTTGCCCTTTTCCCTTTGCCCTTTTCCCTTTGCCCTTTTCCCTTCCCCCTTCCCCCTTCCCCCTTCCCCCTTCCCCCTTCCCCCTTCCCCCTATGCCCTTTGCCCTGGCTAAGGTCAAGAAAACCAAGAAAAATTGGCCAGCAGCAAGAAACCAAGTGTCAAGACTGGCGCGACGCGCTCAGGCCCGCAGTGGATGAACCTTAGTAGCTGAGGCGACGCGCGCGCCCAAATTCAAGACGCGCTCGGCCGCCTCCACTTTGGCGTCTATTCGCAACCCGTGGCGCTTCTCATCCTCCCACCACCACCATCCTCATTGCCCCCACCAGTCAGCTACGGCCTTCAATACCATACCCCCCCATCACCTGCAGCATCACGCCTCCCTCTTCCATCTCGACACCTACACACCACACCACACTACGCCACACCACACCACACCACACCACACCACACCATGTCCTTGTAGCCCCCCTTTTTGCCGCGCATCTAAATCCTTGCAGCCGCACCCATGAACCGCTCCATGCAGCCTACAGGCTGGATCAGGGCCTCCGACAGCCCTGCTCCACCCTCCCGCCAGACGCCCGCCAAACGCTCCACCTCGGCCTCGCGCCTCGCTCTCAAGGAAAACGCACCTTCCGCCCTGGGCCACCCTGACGCGTACCGCCCCTCGCCTGAAAAACGCCTCGTACTGCAGGAGCGCAACGCTAACCTCTATCTACCCGCGTCGACCCCGACCAAGCGCACGCTGCCCTCGTGGTCTGACTCGGCTGGCCAATTCAAGAAGCTCAAACCCAGCTCTGCCGCTGCCACCGCCAATGCCGCCACCGCCGCCGCCAACAGTGGTAGCCGCACGCTCGCCCAGACCACACTTAGCGCCTTTCTCAAGCGGCAGCCACGCGTCGACGCCCGAGCCGTACCCTCGGCAGATGACGAGGATGTCCCAACCACCTCAACCCCTACCTCCGCAAGGAGGGCGGTCGTGCAAGCCGCCGGCTTCGACGACGATGATGACGTGTTTCAGAGGGCGCAGAAGATGCTCAAGTCGGGCAGGTTCGGCAGCGTACCTAGGTCTGTCAACCCTTCCTTGTCCGATCCTGATGCGAGGCGCCTGCTATCCGACTGCTACGAGACGCCCACCAGGGCCAGAGCGCCCCTCAATGTGCCCGCCAGCTCCGACAGGGTGCTGCCCCGCAATCAAAAGAGGCCCGCCCCGAGAGATCCTCCCCCTGCCGCTCCCAGCCCACGCATAACCGAGCCCTCGCCGCCAGCGCCGCCACCGCAGGCCATGCACGATACCCAAGAGACGCCCTTTATGCACGAGTCGCTCTCCAATTTCCAGCCGTTTGCCTGGCAGGAAAAGTCGAAGCGCCTCATGGTGCAGCTTAAGCGGAGGATCGGAATGAGAGAGACGCAGATCCAACAAGAGGAGCGCGCCGCCATGACCGAGGAGCTCGCCCGTGCCCACCGCAGGATGCAGGGAGAGGGCCCGGCGCACAACGACGAAGCCAACGAGGATGATGACGACGACGACGAGACAGCAGAAGAGGTCGCCGACTTTGACGAGACGCAGCCTCTTGGGTCGGACGGAGGAGAGTACGAAGACGAAGAGGTAGATGCGGCGGAGCACGTTGCGCAAGGGGCAGCTCCAACTGTGGCGCCGCAACCGTCGAACCCTTCAAGCGGAAAGGCTATCCAGACCGGCCAACAAGCGCCCTCATCGACCCAGGCCGAAGGCGTCTCGTGCATTGTGCTCTCCGACGACGACGGCCTCGAGGACCAGGCCGTTGCGCAGCTCGCACCGCTCTCGCAGCAGAGGCGGCCGTTGGGCTGGGCGCAGGTGGTCACGCGTTCGCCCACCACCAAGCGCAGGGTCTATGCGCTCGAGACGCAGTTCAAGCACCGCCCAGCACTGGTCGGAGGCCGATCCGGGGATGCTGCCGAGGCGGCCGAGCCGCTGCTTGCGCAAGCGCCGGAAGCGCATCCGTCGTCATCATCATCGTCGTCGTCGTCGTCCCGCTCGACCACCGCTGCCCACTCTCCGCAAAAGGCGCGGCCGCTGTCCGGATCGAGCCAGAGCCGGAGCCAGACGCGGCCTTCGGTGCGACGGTCGCTCCGACCGCAGTCGGACCTCTTGGCGGCGTTCCAAGGGTCCAGCTCGCTCACCAGCGTCACGACCGACGATCCGCGGCACCGGACGTCGTCATCGTCGTCTGTGGCACCGTTGCAGCGGGAGGCGACGGCCGAGAGCGGATGCGACGGCGGCGCGTCGGAGTCGGCCGTCGCCTCGTTGGCTGTGGGCTTTTCGAGCTGCACAGATGGGACGAGCGATCCGAGACGTGGACCCGAGGACGAGACGTACCGCGATCCGGACGAGGAGGCGCTGAGGCGGTGCCTTCTACAGACACCGGTACGAAGGTTGCCGATGCGCAAGGCGGCATCGGCTAAAAAGGCGGCGGCTGGGGTGGGAAGAGGGCCGAGGTCGAGTCTGCGTGCAGAAGTACCGGCGGAGGAGGCAGAGTCGCAGGCTACACAGCCGTTGGCGTGGGATGAGGATGAGGTCGTGCCCGCATGCGAGCCTCGAGCGGATGAGGGCGAGGTTACAAAAGCGACGCTTGCTCCACCCCGCGCAGACGGCGACAACGATGAGGAGGAGGACGATGAAGAGACGCAACCGCTAGCGTGGGAGAGCGACAGCGACGGTACGGGCAACACGAGCGAGCGGGCCTATCTGGAGCGAGCGCGCAAGCTTAACGAACGGACGGTACGTCGGCGTGCCAGCGAGGTGCGGTCGGCGATGTCGCTGTCTCTGTCTCCAAACCATCCGCGTGGTGGTGGCGCTGCAACCGCGGCGGCGGTGGGACAGGGGCAAGCGACGAGCGACGAAGATGCCAACCCCCACGCCGCCATCGCGTCGCAGGGTACGCTCGGCCTCGAACGCACAAAGGGGTTTCGGAACCGATATCGACGCTCCAACCCGACTTCGGCATGCTTGGAGCAGAAGGACGCAAAGACTCCTACAAAACAAACAGGCATGGTCACACCGAGGGCGAGCAAGATGGCGACACCGAGGGCAGTGGCGGCGACGGTGAATCCCGTCAGCCTCCAATCGCCGCAACAGCCAGAGACGGGGAAACAGCGATTCGAAGCCATCCTCGATGCGCTTCACCGTGCGAGGCGGGAGGAAGCGGCAACCGATTCGTCTTCCCCCTCTTCCACCTCCGTGGGCTACGAGGGGGGACGACAGACGAAACTAGGCACGTTTGGTTTTGCACCGCCACGGTCACCTACCCCGCCCCGTCCCAGTCGCATGATGGGTGGTGAGGGGGATAAGAGGTTGAGCATCGATTTGGTCGAGTGTCTTTCGGATGATGAGGGTGCCGAGGAGGAGGTGAAGGCGGCGGCGGCGGTGGAGGTGGTGGGGGTTGGGGCGGGGAAGGCAGAGGCAGAAGGGGAGGAAGAAGAGGGGGAGGAAGAGGGGGAAGAAACCCTCCCACTCGAATGGGACTCACAACCCCCATCACCGTCGAGCTCGACGAGCTACACGTGGTTACCTGCCGAAAGCTCCCTCCAAGGTGCCGACGAGAGGGTGTGGGAGTTTTATAGGTCCATTTGAAGATGCTGTGGTGTGGGAGTGGAGTTGGAAGCTTGTGATTTCTACCGAAAACGTTCACTTCAGATCTTTGACGGTGTGCTGCAAGGTTTCGAGTCGTACCGCAGCAGTGGGGAGAGAGGAGAGGGGCGCTAAGAATGTACCTGGAGGGTGTTGGGTCATCCCCCCCCTTTTTTCCTTTTTGTGTGCGTGTTTTTTTTTTTTTTTTTTTTTTTTTTTTTTTTTTTTAAAAAAAAAAAAAAAAACAAAACAAACAAAAAAAACCCAAACAACCAAATATTTATTAATTAAAAAAAAAAAAAAAAAAAAAAAAACACAAAA
>JALNIF010003069.1:0-19196 GCA_026284005.1 Thecaphora frezii | reverse complement strand
TGTGTGTGTGCGAGGGAGAGAGAGAGACAGAGGATGGATGGTTGGATGAGGGAAAGGGGTTGCCCCGAGGCAAACGAGGCGACAAAGTAACCACAAGAGGCACGGCAACGCGCGAAAAAGCAGCTAGCAGCTCCCTAATCAGCCTTCCCTCCATGACCGTCCCCGGTCGCCCGTCCCCAGCAGCGCTCCGATCAAGTCCCGCGCCGTATTGACAATCTCGACCGCCCGACCAACAATGCCGCCCTCGTCCTCCTCGACGTAGTCGTGCGCCAGCGGTACCCGCGGCTCCGAGTTGTGCGGCGCCACCAGCGCGCCCGTGGCGCTCGTCCGCCTTGGCAGCGTCGGCGAGTTGGGCCCGCCACCCGAGATGGCCTCATTGGACGACGTCGACGTCGGCCTCCGTTTGCCACTCGCCCGCGACAGGATAAACGTCGGCGTATTCAACGGTGTCGGCCCCACCTCGATCGAGCCGTGCCCATCGAGGCTCCCCGTCTCGGTATTAGATGCCGGCGCATTGCTCGGAACGTTTTCCGTGTCGACGCTCAAAGCCGCCGCCGTCGTCGTCTGTGTCCCGGCCGCCTGCGTTCGCGAGGGGGTACCGGGAGCCCGACCAGCCTTCTTTGCTTGGCCCGACGAAGGGCCCGACAATGACGGCTTTTCGTCCGACCAGTAACTCCGCTCGTCGCCGTACATGAAGCGGTCGCCGTCTCGGTCCTGCGAGCTTCGGCTCGGCTTGTCGTCCTCACGACCGTCGAGCAATGGGCTCGCGGGAAAGTTGGGGCTCGCGAGGCCATACGACGCGTGGCCGTCCGACGAGTCCGAGTCTACTCCGGCCGATCGAAATGCAGACGAGCCCGCCTGGCCCGCCTTGCTGCCGGATCCAGCTGCGCCTCCAAAGCCCGCACCGGCGCTGGATCCGTGATCGCCAAATCTTCGACCTTCTCCTCCAGCATTTCCCTGCGCCTCTTTCCCGCCGTTCCGAAAGGTTTCCCGGCCATCGCCGGAGGGATCGCTATCGGCCTGGTTGTAGCCACGATGTGCATTCGGCGAGGTCGAGGGACTCACTGCGGAATACCGGTCGTCGTAACTCCCGTTGACCGAGGTGCCATTGGGGCTGTGGGACGTCACGCTGCCACCCGAGTTGCTCCGGGTGCGGCTGGAGCGCGCGGCCTCCTGAATACGCTCGTAGGAGGCGGAGCTGCCGAGCCTCTGGGATGTACGTCCCCGCTCGCTGCGCGAAGCCTCGCCGCCGGATTCGCCAAATGATCCGGTGGAATCCGTGTGCGACGACGCTAAAGAGGCGCTGTCACCGCCCGCCTCGGGAAACGACGAGCGAGCGTCGTAGTCGTCTGGAAAAACCTGCTGCGCAGCCCGCTTCTTCAAGATGCTCCGCGGTCCGACGCTGGCGACGCCGCCTTGCGCCGCATCCGTGGTCGTTGGTGCGGCATAGTCTTGCTGGGGCGACGTGGATGCGGCCATTGACACGTCCCGTTCCGGCTCGTTGGGATCAAAGTAAGTGGTGTAGGACCGTGTCGAATCCGGGCTGCTCGAAGCATCCCCCGTATTGTAGACCGGGCCGCTGTCGTGATCCGCGCCGTGCTCGCCTGGGCCTTCAGTCAGGTCGGGGCCATTGAAGTACTCAAAGTCACCCGAAAAGTCCTCGTCCACGTCCCACTGCACGCCGCGTGCGGTGGGATCGCCCATCGATCCGGGCACATTGGCAGCATAGCCGTAGTTGTTGGAATACGATGCCGCGGACCCGATGGGGGCGCCTCCGTTGCCAGACTGCGAGCTCATGAAACCAGTCGGATCGACCACCGCGGGCGAAGGAGCAGGATACGTCTCCGACGTTTTGAGGCTCGTCGGCGCGAGCTTGGCGATGATGGGATGCTCTGGGGTCTTCGTGAAGGCGTTGGACGGCGACGTGCGGGGGCTCGACTTCATCGTCAGGACTTCCTCCTCTTCGCTAGTCTCGTCGCCGTCCACTTCGTCATCCTCCTCCTCGCTGTAGTCGTCGTAATCGTGATAGTGGCGATCCAGTGCGATGCACTGCTCAACCCGCTGATTGAAGCTGATGTGGCGCTTCTCATCCGACGTATTGCTTTCGGTACGCGCGATGTGAGGCTGCTTTCCTTCTTCGGACGTGGAGAGGCCGGTCGGCGAACCGGCACTTCGCTTTTGATTCTGGCCGACCAGGTTCGAGTCCGACTTGACCGAGAAGAGCAACGCCCGTCGCTCTTCATCGGCCTTCTTGTCTTGAGCCTCCATGTGCTCATCGAACGGGTCCATGTTGAGCTCCACGCCGGGAGAGGTCGCCCTCCCGGGAGTCGTGAGGAGCTCCGAGATGGTCCTGTGCTTCAGGATGGAGCGCACGCCATGCCCGTCGTCGAGGTCCAGGCGATCCGCGGTGGTCGCTTGCTTCGGCGGCGGGACCGGATCGGCATGCTCGTGCAACGGCCCGTAAAGCCATGTCACGTCGCTATCCTTGAGCCTATTTGCCGTTTGCGAGCCGGGGAGAGCGACCGCGCAGCAAGGCGGGCGGAGTTATGAGAGGGTAACGAGGTCGGTCGTCAGAAAAATGTGCGACTCTTTGCTTTTGCGATTCAACTGCTGCTCTCGCCACGTATCTGTCCTGCGGCAAACCCGAGCGGGCCTTGCGTGCCCTGCAGCTGCGATCGGCTCTGCACGCCTGGGCCGCTACCACTTCACCGCTTCCTGCCACGACCGACCAAGGTCGTCCTGGTAGCCTCTGGACAGCCTCCCCGGGGCACAACAACGATAAACGGCTCCTTTTCCGAAAATCTGGACTAACCAATTGAGCGTCTCGGGGCTGATCGTCTTCAACTTGCCCCGCTGCTTGGCCCACGTCCGCCAGCTGGCGTTCTCAAGGCGGACGCCGTTGGCAATCTTGTCTTTTTGCTTCGTCATTGCCTTCCAGCTGCTCCAAACGTCTTCGTCGGTCCAATCGTGGCTGAGGTAGTCGACGCAGATGCTGGGCATCTTGGATTCGATCTGCGCGTCGTCCGGCGCCGGCGCGTTGTTGGCCACCGTCGGATACGGCTGCGGTGTGGACATCATCTTGGGCAAAGGGTTTGGTTCTGGCGGTGCGTCGGTAGAGAAGATGCAGAATGTACGGCGGAAAGTTGGAGGGGGCTGCGCCAGCACAACAGCCCGCGATACGGTTGCGGTCGGTCCAGAGGTGAGAGGCTGGTGAACAACCGCGGTCAACTCGTGTTACAGAGAACCACGACGCGATCCCTGTATACCGCGATCAAAAGGACCCAAAGTATGCGGCAGAAACGACCCTGGTGGTCTCGCTTCCTTCGGGATCAAGGCGAAGAAAGCCGGCGTGAGGGTGAAAGACAGACAGAGTCTAGAGGTTTGCGAGGAGCCCCTACAAGCGTCGCAGGTGAGCCAGTTCAACTGATTGCGAGATGCGGATTTGCGTTTGGTCGGTCGAAAATATATCGCCGACGACAAGGATCGGAAGAGTAGAAGGAGGGGGCGAGGGTGAGCTTGATCTTGAGTTGATGGGTCAAGTGAGCAGCAAGGCCGAGGCGCGGTGAAGCGTCGATGGATGGACCGATGGCGGGCCGATCAAGCTCGGAAAAAAGACAGATGCCGGGACGAAGAGTCGAGCGGAAACGAGCGCAATAGCTCGTGCCAGGAAAGGGACAGGATAATCGGCTGACGCTCGTGGTGGCTGCGGTTGTGGTGTCCGAAGAGTTGTACCTATAGACGTGCGGTGCCCCTTGCGAAGAGCATTCCGGTCGAAGAGGATTCGTGAGCTCTAGCTGGGACGGAAAGCTATGTCGATGGTAGGAAAAGGTCAGGACGTATCTTTGCGCACAGATGCGTTTATCGTGGACGAACGACGGTGACGGAGCGGCGGTGGTAAGGTCTAGAGGAAGAACGGAAGCCGAGTCGGGAGACTACTTGCGGATCGAAGAGTCGCAGAGTCGCCAGTGGATGTAGCGCGGGGGTAACCAGCCAGCGTGCACCCAGCGCGATGGGCAGGCCGAGAGTAGAACAGACGTTGGAAGGGGGAGGCAGGAGGGGAAGGAGACGGTGAGGTTAACCGAGATGGAGCTGGGGCTGGGGGGGCTGGGTTAGCACAGCTGCGCTGTCAAGAGCAGAGGGGAAAGAAGGCCGGCACCACGGTATGGACGGAGTGGTGTTGGTTGGATCCGAGGTTCAGAGGCGCGGATGGGGGAGAGGCGACCGGACAGACGAACGGAACGAGCACACCGTCGGGACAAGGAAGAGGGTGGCGAGAGGGTGGCGATGCGGCGGCGGGGGCGGCAGGGGTGCAGCGGCAGGGGACGGCGGCCAGCCAGATAGCGTCGGCGGCCCCACGCAAGCACGGCTGCGCTTGGATTGGGGCCGGGCGCGCGGCGCCGAGCAGCAGCAGCGCCAACACTCGCCTTGGGCTGGTCGGTCTAGGTTGAAGCGTGCGTCAAAAGAAATTCGTATTTGCATCAGGTTGAGAGACGCAAGCACCAAAAATCATCATGCTTACAGCCAATACACACAATAGTTACAACCTAGAAATTCAAAAACAGGCGCGTTGCCCCCCAATTAATCATTCAAAACCCTTGGCCCAAGACCTCGAGCTCGCCAGACTACTCATGACTACTACCACACACATAACATGTAACGACACGCACACTCTACTTCACTAATTTCGGTATTTCTCCTCGTGTCGTTCTCTTGTCGTAATGTGTGGAATCTTGCGAAATCGCGCGGCGGTGGGTGTAGTGCACAGAAGGACTGGCCAGCTATTACTCTCTTGCATAGTTGGTTATAGTTGGCACCGCTATTCCCCCGATACTCCGGTATCCGCTGCTGGTCCTTTCTCTTGTCCCAGAAACGCCAGCCTCGCCTGCCGCCGTACTTGTGCTCTTTGCGGCTTGGAGGGTCGGTGCCGTGGCCTCGCCCTTCGATTGAAGGAGGCTGTTGTCGCTCGAGGCCGGTTATAGTGGCAGGAGGCGAGGCAGGCCATGCCAGGCCAGAGCCCGCCCGGTAAACAGACGCAAATAAGCATGCGGATGCGATTGCGTGCCATTTGGCAGCGCTCAGGTCGGCGTGCGTCCGGCCAGCATAGCGCGCGCGAACAGCATCGACTTGCAGGGCAGCGACGCGCCCTAGGACAGACAGCTACATATGTAGTACTTTTCTACATAGCTCCAAGGCGAGGCAAGGAAAAGCCGACCCACCCACCGGCGCAATCCCGAGAGCAGCCTGGCGCTAGGCTCAAGGGGCGGGTCGAGCAACTCACCCCACCAAACGTGACTCACCCCACCAAACGCAACTCGCCCCACCAAACGTCCCGTCGACACATGGATCATGACCACTTTCCAAAGCTCCAAAGGTGCGCGAAAGCAGGCTGGAGGCCGAGACTGGATCCCCCAAAACAGAGGAAAAACTAAAGGCAACACAAAGTAAATATAATCGTGATTATTTGCCGTGGGTGGGCGAAGAAGGCCTAAGGTTCGCTCTTGTTTTTGGTGGTTTTCGACTTTTGCTCGGGCGCGCCGTGTCTGGACCCCTGCTCGCTGGAGATTCGGGGCGAGTAAGACTGTCAGTGCCAGGGTTGTGGCCTCTTTGTGAAGGGGGGAAAAACGTCGAGAATCGCGAGGGCCAGGTGCCGGCGAGCTGCCTCTGCATCAATCGACCCGGATCGACCCGACAAAATGCAGGCAGGCAGGTCAGGGCCAAACGAGGCCCGAAGCGTGGTTTCGACAGGCCGGCATCGTGCTCGCCGAACAATTAGAAATGGCAGCCCCTCCCAAAAATGCTTCTCATTCAATCCAAATCCTAAAATGTACAACTTAGGATAGGGAGTGCATTCGTTGGCGGGCTCGCTCGCTCGCGCACGAACGAGCAAAACCAAGCAGAGCGGAAGCAGCGGCAGAACGACAGCGTGGTCCTAGCTGTCCTGCTTCAAAACCTGCATGGGGTTGCTGCAGGCGTGCGATGACGCGGCCAGCTAGACAACTCATTAAGCATGCACCACCAGACGAAGAAAGGGTCAGGTGGCGTCAGCGAAGACGAGGATCGAGAGACGGCAAAACTTCTAATTACATACCCAACCAACCCAGTGCTGTGTCGCATCAAGACCTTCTACTCTGTCCACGGACGGTCGGCCAGAAGGCAGAGAGAGGCTTCGGCGATTCCGATGTCAAACGAGGTCTGCCCATATCAAAGGTCGCTGGGCGGATGGCCAAAAGGATAACCCCGCCCCGCTATGAGGTACAGCTAGACCCGAGTTGTGCCAGCTAATCCAGCCACACCACCCGCTTTTGGGTTGTGAGACGGAACTAGCAGCGTTCTGAAGCAGGTTGGCATATGTACTTCTTTTGCGGGGATGTTGGATGGACGGAAAGGAGCCAACTAGTTAAGAGTTAGCTGGGCTGAAACCCGAAGGTCGGGACTTTTCGAGATGGGCCCGATTCAGATGGAGTCCCAGAGGCACGCCGTGGACCTTCAACGCACTCGTGACCGACCGGCCGTTTGTGGGAAAGGGGATCCATAGACCGGCGCCAAAAGGGGCGATAATCGACCCTCTCTAGCTACTCCTGTCCACCGCTACACATTCCCCTCTCCATCTCCTCGAATTCTCGTAGATTAAGGAGAGCGCATCTCGTGACGCGGTGCTCAGCTCGCCATCGGGGTTCAGAAGGCGTTCCGAACCGCTGCGGCAGAGTAGCGACGTAAGAGCGCAGCCGCAAAGGTGAATACTCGATGGCTGCGAGCCCGATCCGGATCCAAAAGGCAGGAATTCCCTGTTCTCTTTCTGTTTCTCTCCTTTCCTGTTAGCGACGAGCTAAACCTTAATCGCTAGGCTCGCGCTAGCTTTTAAACATGCTGCTACCTGGACGGCCCAGTTTTGGCCGTCGAGTTCCAGGTGGATCGGGTCGGTCGGGAAAAAAAATAAAATAAAATAAAATAAAATAAAAAATAAAAAGCGAAAGCACTCGCGTTGACCAAGGTTCGAGGCAAATGCTTTGAGGGTCGGGAGGGATTGCTAGGTTTCAGGAGCGGATGGCGGTGGATCCGGAACGGTCAAACTTCGTCAGAACCACCTCGGTTTGCCCGAAGTCGTCGACATCCTTTGTTGTCAAGAGCGTGGCGAGTCGCACGATGCTCATTGTCTCTCTTTGCCACTACGAGCGTTGTCAACCTTCAAAAAGCCTTGGGCTTCCGCTCGACGTCAACGCACAGTCGGCGTTCCCTTGACATTGCATCACTCTATTATCAACGTTTTCCACCTCTCCACTGACCTTAATTTCCTTCAACAAGCCAGATGCCACGATAGGATCAGCCGACGGTGCGTACTTAGAGACCATGACAAGCGCCGCAGTCGACGTCTGTCGAGCGTAAGCGCTATGCAAAGCCGACCAACTCACTCGGGCGAGTGTCATGGAGCACCGAGCCGCGACCGACGTCGAACCATGCCGCCCTCCGTTCCGTCGCACCAGAGCATCCATCTTGCGAGGAGTCGCTGCAAATCACAAAAAAAAAAGCAAGCAACGGCCGCACTTACGCTTTGCTTGTCGTCCCTAGTTCATCTTGGCATGGTGAAGTGAAGCGGTCAATTCCCGCCCAGGTTCAGTTCGAGGATTTCCGACCCAGCAAGATGCGTAGACCTACAGCCGTGCCGCCTTCCTCCCCAACGCTCCGACCTCCTTGCTTTTCCTGCTCGCGAGCATCAAAGATAAACCGCGGACCCTCCCATCTCGCTTTCCAACACAGGCTGCGTCAAGCTTTCGAAACGCTTCAGAAGTATGAGTAGGCCGGAAAAAAGGGACCGTTCCTCCCCCCAGTTTCATCTTCCAAAAGAAGCGAAGCGTCCAATTTTTTTTTCGCCTTGTCAGCATCTGTCATCCCTTCATTCGGGCGGCTCTGACTAGACCCACGCCTCCCTTGAAGGTCTGCCGTGGTCTTGAAGATCTTGGCCTATCAAGACCCTGAAGCCTCGATGCCACGGGTACATGGCGTACATATAGACAAGTCTTGGAGTGACGAGAAATTCTCCTATCGATCGCATTGCATCTATCTATCGTCGGGCCGCCTCGTCGCACCTCTTCCTCCACAGCGTAGTCATGCACGATAAGCGCACACCTGCATCAGTCCTCATGGCGTCACCGTCAACCGAGCCAGGCCGATAAGGCTACGAGGCGCGGCAAATACGGCGCAACCCGACGCAGACGCAGACGCAGACGCAAATCCACCCTAACCTCAGAAGTCGTCGGCCCCGTGGCGCTTGATGAAGCAGCAACGGAGCCGAGCACGATTGCCTGGCAGCGATACCAAGCTCAGGATCCTGGTAGCAGTTCGGTACCCGCAACGTTGAGCATCGTCCTCGGATTGGAAAGATTACCGTAACGATTCAGGGACGCGTCTGGTTCATCTGATGGGACAGTAAGAGAGGTGCTAAGTATACAATGAAGGGCAATGATAACATGCAAACGGGGTCCGACCAAGGAAGAATATGAATGGGGCTACAGGTGGGGCTTCGATGGGGCAGTCAATCATGAATGAAGCCAGCAGAGAAGCGAGCTTCGGCAGAGGCAGGGGCTAGAGACGACGGAGACCGGTAGCCACTCCGAGCACCGCGGGGCTCAAGCGGACAGGTGGTCATGGCGATGAGGGGGTATAGGGCCAAAGCATTTGGCATCAGGCCGCCTGCAAGCCACTGCTCGGGTGCTGTGGCTTTTAACCGTACCTGAGCATCGAGATCTCGTCTCGGAGCCTGGTGTTCTCGTCTTTGAGCCTGGTATTTTCTTCCCCAAAAGTGCTCTTCTCGTCCCTGAGCTTGCTGTTTTCAATGTCCCGCTGCGCGAGCTGCCCTCGGATGGAACGGAGGGACAGGCAGTGCAGCCGGTACATCTCGTCGATCTTTGAGCGGAGCTCCCGATACACCGGCTCCACCGGGTCTTCCCGGCTCGGCAAGGGGTCAGAAGAGGGATAAGCGTCCGGCGGAGCAGGAACGACGGAGGAGCTCGTCGGCGGATGCTGCGGCATCGGCACCGACGTCGACGGTGCCACAGGAAGCGTGCTCGAGGTCGAGGTGGCGGTCTCTATTTGCGTTGTCGGGACAGCCTTCTTCCGCTTTCGGGCCGAAACCGGAGATGCAGCCTCGTCCTTGATCACGGCGCTAGTGCCTGCGGTGATGACTTTCCGCTTCTTCACGGGCGTCAGTGTTGGCTGGGTCAACGTACTGACTTTGGAACGATGGCCTTGACTGTTGGACATCGGGCGGTACGCGACACTGCAAAGCAGCGTATCGCTAATGTCGCCGGCTGCTGCTTCGTGGTCGTACCTCTTGATCCTGCTGGCGAGGGGGGAGGGAGCTGACGCCGTCAAGGCCGACGATCCCGGGTCGGAGCCCCCTCGCGTCACGTAGTCGAGCATCTCCTGCTGTGAGAGGTCGCTGCGCTCGTCCAGCTCATCAACCTCGGAGGGTGGGCGCTCGTTGACCGTGGAGGTCGCGGCGATGCACCCCGAATGCCATCTTTGATCATCCTGCGCTGTGCAGACATTATCGGAGAATTTGACTGCAGGAAGGGAGCACTTAGCTCGCGTAGGCTGCGCCAACAACCCCCTTGCTTCAATTTCGGCGAGCGTGAGCACTGCGAAGCCGTGGAGGTCCGTGGCGAGCGGGGTAATTGGAGGAGGTGCGGAGTTAGAACCAATTTCGGATGCGGAGGAGCTTGCGGTGGTTTGCAATCGCTCACAGGCCTCGTCGTCAAGTTCGGGTCCGTAGTCGTCGTCGTCGTCGTCGTCGTCGTCGCGGCCGCCACTGTTGCCGACGCCGTGACGCACGTCGCGCATGTCTCCGATAGGCTTCTCCTGGCTTCCCCGACGAGTCCCCAATGGGTTGGGCTGCGCAGTGTCCTGGCCGCCCAACCTGTTGTTAGAGACGACATCAAGCGGCTTGGGCTTGTAGGAAACCTTCCTCGCCGAGGGTGGCGGTGGCGGAGGTGCGCTGCGGTGTGGTGGCGAGGGGAAGGCTTCGACCGGGGAGGAGGAGACGGTATCATGACCTCCGAGGCAACGCGCTGGCGGACCACCGTCGACGGCGCCCTGTTTTACCTCGCGGCCGCTCGAGGGTTTACCGTGAGCTGGCGGAGGACTCGGGGTACACTTGTTACAGATGACAGGCATCTCGGACACCGTGGATCCGGCGGAGGCGGTGGCGTCGTCAAGGGTCGTTGCCGCGTTCCTGGATCGGGCTCGTAGAACGTGACCGTCGGTGGCTCTGGCTGAGCGCCTGGTGGTAGTGGCGGCAAAGGAAGGAACTCCCGGTGCTGCCTGATGCTTTGCAATAGTGCTAGCCGCCGAGCGGGCCGCATCCCTTTGTGAGAGGCGGAAGGGCCCGAGTGGCAACTGTCCTGAATGGCGCAGCCGATAGCCGGCCGCAATTTGGACTGCTTCCCGAGTCGTCTTCGCCGGGAGCGCGGACCGACTTAGCCCAGCAGGGCGAGACGCGTAACCACGCCTGCCCCGATTTCTGCGCTGGGGCTTTTCCCATCGAAAAGCTTATGTGGAGCAAAAAGGGCGCGGAGAGCCGATCCACATAAAAGCCAAATAAAGCAATCAACTAAATCTAGTTTTACTCACCTTCCTTTGAATCGGTATTTGGATTTCCTCGACTTTGGCTGAGGCTAGCGCGTGACCCGCCTCTTGTGAAGCTGACGGCCAATTTCGTGTTGAATTTGGAGCCAGCTTCGGTGTGCTCAGCCAAGTTTACATATCCAACAGAATAGGAAACACAGTCAATGAAGGAACCCAGATGGGGGAGCTGGGCACCTGGGCAATAGGAATGTTGATGCCCTGGTGGCCTGGATTGGTCTTGGAGTAGGGGAGTGTTAAGCCCCAATGGGTCTTACTAACTGTGGTTGGGATACAGCATCAGGCTGGGAGTCATAGGTGGTCTGGTGTAGAGGCTCAAGCATTAGAGTAGTATTGTTGACAGTGTACCAAGTAGGCTATGTGCTATTAAATTGATGACCTAACACAAGTATCAGTTGTTGCAGTGTGAATGTTTTCCAGTTGTCCACCAGGAACTTCCTGTGGACTTCCTGGCTGCACTGCACACCTTGCTCAGTTCCAAGTGCCACCCTGCCCTTGGTCCTGAGACCCTGTGCCAACTTGCCATGCCCCTCCTAACATTACCCCTGGGTTAGGTGGGATGCTCCACACTCCACCTACATGCCCCTGTACTTGTGAGCCCACCCAGCAGGGGCCCCAACTGGTCAAGGGCAGACAACATCCTGTCTATGGCCATGACTGGCCCAAATTTGGTTCTGGTAGGGGGTTGGGCTGGTGGCTGGGTCCAACAGGCAATGGACAGCCACAGTCTTGACCACTAGTTCAGTCTCCTCCAGTGGTCTGCAGCAGCCACTAAAAAGTGCTGTGGGCCTTTGGAAGTGTTCCAGCCTGTTCCCAATCCAGCTGGTTGCCAAAGTGCAGGTCTCAGCAGCATCTTCCTGCACTGCAGGGCTTCCTGGGCCTCATCAAGGTGGAAGGCTGCATGGTGTGGCTGAGTTGATCCATGTTGTGGCAGTGCTTCTGATGTTAACAGAGTTATCCAAGCACTGATTGGGCCTATATCCACACCCTCATTGATAGTTAGATGGTGAGGATGGGGGTGATCTGGATTCCTGAGGTTGATTGTGGATGATAATGATCAGGAGGGAGGAGACAAGTGAGGAGCTGGAAGTACAAATACAGGTGATGTGTCAGGGGATGATTGGTGCCAGCTGGCACTGATGTGGCATGTCCCACCAACTTTCAACTTAGGCTAGGTCCACCATCAAGGCCAAGCACAGCTTGCATTGATGGTGTTGGAGCAGCTCACTGCATAGCTCCAGGTCAACATGCACTGCTCAATACCACTTGCCATCTCATACCTGTAGCTTGTGGAAGTTGAAGTGGTAGTTAAGGACTGCCTCAAACTCTATGACTTGATGGCTGCATATATGCTAAAGCATTCAACAAGGATGACGATTGTGGAGCTCATTTTGTGCTTGAGGATTGGGAGGTCATGCTTGTATCTGTAAACCACATACTGTGCAAGGAAGTCATCCTCTAGCTCTTGAGACACCATCCTAGGGGCAAGCTTGTGCAGATTTTCGGGCTTAAAACAACCCTGGACAATTGTCTCCAGCTGCTTGCAGTCAAAGTGAGCAAAACACCAAAGCAACATACCAGAGATGGGCTGGGATGGTGAGGACCCACTCAAAGCTTGCAACAAGCAGGAAGAGGAGGCAGACAAGGTGTGTGGTCAATGATGATATTGTCAGTTGGATCGGTCAGCCTCATCCAGCTGGGTGCAAATGCCAACCATGAATTTGGCCAGAACTATGAATGCAGTGTGAAGGGACTCTAAGGTGACCCTGTGTGGGCACCACCTTGCTGCTGAGGGGCCAGGTTGGGGGGGAGGCAAGAATGAGGAAGGGGTGTGAGGGGACAGGGGAGCGAGAGAAGAGAGCATGCATGCAAAGAGAGAGAGATATGGTGGAAGGAGGTGTTATAGGAGGCATGGCTTGGGCCCATCAGGATCCATCCAGGGACAGAGGGGAGTGGAGGAAGCTGTGGTATAGGTGGACCAGCAAATTGGATTGGGAAAATGTCCCAACTCAGGTGTAGCCAGTTCCCAGCTGGGAATGTGCCAGGGCAATGCTGTAACATGTTCCCAGCCACTGGGAACAAGCCACATGGCAGGCCAAGGGGATCAGTTCCAAACAGCACTGGGAATGCACCCCAGCCACTGCAAAGCCAGTTCCCAGAGGTGGGCCCTGGGAGGAGCTGGGAACCAGCCACAGAGGCGACATGGCCAGTTCCAAGTAACTGGGAACCAGCCACAGGTGTGTGGTGACTGGTTCCAAAGCCAGCTGGCAATAACACAAGGGACAAAGGGCTGGGCCCCCATCTATGATTGGAAGGTGCCAAACCTTAGACTGGATCCCCATCCAGTCTAGTCATTGTACACATAGTGTTAGCTCTACTTAAGGAGCTCAACACCTCTGTACCATAGTACAAGCAATCCCAGCTGTCCTCTGCCTTATATTCCTTCATACCCTGCCCTATCTCTGCCTACAGCATACAATGGTGCTTGTACACCACCAATAGAACTGCCTGCCACCACTAGTTGCTCTAGCCTCTGGCATGAGTGCTGATAATGATGTCCATCCCTCAGTACTATGGGAACCTGCTCCAGACCCACCATAACATGTTCCCAGCTGATGGGAACATGCCACAGCCTCTCTGTAACTGGTTCCTGCCCTGGAATGGAGCACCACCGTTACAGGAGGAAAGAAACGGAGAGTGGGAAACGTGGCTATACGAAGCGAGCGCTGACCCCAACCATTTTCCGGCCGGAACGAGGAATTTTCTACAACCCTGAGCAAGCGAAGGCACGCATGCATGGCCACCGACGCTACAAAAAATCCCTGCGCAGCCCCTGCCTAGCCTCATATCGCTGCCTCCTGGTCACCGCCACCACCCCACCACCGCGACCACCACCTACTTTGGGCCGGGCAACACTGCGGCATATCTTCGCATCCATCCAAGTACCAGGGCGCAATCTAGACCGCCTCTTTCCCTTCACCCCCTGCGATACCTTGCAGCTGGGCTGCTCGAGACAGGAATAGCCCACATCCACCCAGCGCTCGTGATCGACAACCTTTCGCCCCCACATACATAACACGCGCGCAAGAATCATGGCCGAACTCGAAGTGAGTCCCTGTGTTGCGCCCTTTCGAAGATGCCAGGCAGCATTTGCTGAAAATTCCCCGTCCATTTCGCCCCCCATTGGCGTCCATCTAGGACTTTCTCAAGACGTTACAGGAGACGGTGGCCGTGAATAAGCTTTCCACCTCGCGGGTCGATCGCATCAAGACGGGCGCGGCCACATGCTTCCACGTAAGTGGACGTCGATGACTACGCCAAAGCCTTTCGAAAACTCGGCCACGCGGTCATACCCGGCAGCTGGGCAGAGCGGGGGCTTCGATTGGGCCTTTCGACCCCACATTCCACGTCTAGACCAGGCAGGGGTCTTTCGGGCTGGAAGCAGGCAGGCTGGAAATGCAGGAGCATGGCGCTGACCTTCCTCGTCTCCTTGGCCGTCGCTGTCGCAATACAGGATCCTTCCGCTGCCACGTCGATCCTCAAGCTACACTTGCGGTCCTCGTCCAGCACCAAGGTCTCGTCACTCTACCTCTTCGATGCCATCGCGCGACACGCCAAAGACGTTGTCAAGAAGCAGGGAGCAGGTCAAGACGCCGGCGACGCTCGAGCGCCTCCGGGGAGCGATGCTATCGACGGCACTACTGAGGCGCTCGTCGCCGGTGCGGAACACTTTTTGTCCTGGGCCTCGCGCGTAGCGAGCGAGATTGCGCTCGACACCATGAGAAGCGTAGGAAGGGAGCAACAGGTGAGTCCTCCTAACTCATCTGGATGCAAGAGTTGCGTCGGCAATGCAGCCGCCTCCAAACAGCAGCACCAGGGACGCATAAGGGCGTTGCGCCGAGAAACGGCATGGACGCGCGGCTCTGCCCGCTCGAGGTTCCGATTTTGTCGCCATATCGTGGACCTCCCGCGGAGGCCGCCGTTGCACGCGCACGCTGCGGTGCCTCCTCTGGCCTCGTCTTGGGAGCCTCATGTTTATACTCTGCCGTTTCTTTCTCTTTTCCGTCCGTGCAATCGAAATGCTGCGCTGGATCTCCGCCTTCGCCTGCTCGCCTGATCGGCCATACGCACGCCGCCGTCCGATCCGCTTCCTTGCTGGGATCCGGTGCTGCCACCACCCATGCATACGGACCGACCAGGAAAAGGTCCGAAAGGTGATCGACATCTGGGCCCGTGCGGCGACGTTCGACTCGGACATGCTTCGGGAGCTGCAGAGGAGCGTCGAAAGGCTAGGGAACGCTTCTTCGTCAGCGTCGGCGTCGGCGTCAATCTCGTCAAGACATCGGGAACGGATCGCCTCGTCATCGTCTTCGTCTACCAGAACAGGTGCATATTTGTCGAACTGCGAGTGCACCGCCATCATAGCCTTGGTGGCGGCGCCGGCGCGTCGAGTAGAGCCTAGATCGTTGACTGAAATGCCAACATCTGTTTGCCCTCTTTTTTCTGTTTACCGTGATCTCTTCTGGTTTGGCGATGTGCCTCGGTCGTGCGGACGGATAGCATTGGCCAAGCGGAGCGCGACACCCCCTACAGATCCACGCGACGCCAAGCGGCGGCCCAACTACCCGCTGCCGCCCTCTTTGACGACGGACATGTCTGGCCGGGGCGCATCGGACTCCCCGGCGTCGGTCAGCGCGCCGGCCCAGGTCGGTCTACCCGCCAACCTCCTGGCAATGCTCGGCGGCGCTAACGTTCCCGCCTCCTCATCGTCGTCGTTGCCGCCAGCTGCCAACCTGGCCGAAAAGTCGGGCAGCGCTTCTGCCGCGCCGCCCGCCTCTGGCGGCGATGCGACGGGTGCCGCCCCCATGTTTGACATGAGCCAGCTTACGATGCTCCACCAGCTCGCAGCGCCACGTCCTAATGCGGCTGCTGCTACGCCGATGACCCCTTTGTCAGTGGCCGCTGCCGTTGGCGGAGGTGCGGCGCCGCCGGGACCGCCACCGCCGCGGCCAGCCCCTCCGCACGCCTCGCGGCCGCGCGACGAACGTTCGCGCAGCCCGACGGCGCGGACATCGGCGCGGACGTCGGAGCGCGCATCACGATGGTCCGACACACCGAGCACCAATGCCGCTGCTACCGCGGTTGCTGCCGACACGGCGGCGGGAGGAAAGCCAAAGGACGGCCTATCGTCGCTCGACCTGTCGACGTTTGATCCGACCGACGCCGAGAGCTGGTCGCGCGTCGGCAGGCTGTTTGAGAATACGTACGGATACAAACCGAGCAACCAGGACGTTATGGCTGTCGTCATGGGTATGCCGCCCATGTCGATGGCCATGGGTATGGGTATGGGTATAGGAATGGGAATGGGAATGGGTATGGGTATGGGAGGTATGGGAGATATGGGAGGTATGGTGGATATGGGAGGCATGGGAGGCGGAACAGGGTACGGTTCTCTGTCGGCGCCGGCCGAGACTGGATGGGTGAGGGGCCAGCAGCAGCGCTGGACGTCGGCCGACGCTCCCACCGTCCCCTCGGGTCAGCAGGCGACGTGGGGGACCAAGCCCATCGTCGCAGACGATTGATGCTCGCACCCCGTTGCGCCCGGCGATCTTCGTCGTTCGCTTGCTTCGTTTGTAATTGCATCCATTCCCACTTCCGCCCTCTCTCTCTCAGACAGATATGCCCTTTCACATACACATACAAAATGAAGCAGACTCTGCTACCTGTAGCATCTTCTCTTGACCATTGCGCATGACGGGAAAAAAGGGAAGAAGGGGGGGGGGTTGGAAGATCGAGACATGTTTCCACCTACGACCAACACTCCTCGTTCCACCTCTGCAATCTATGCAAGGTATCGACGAACCTTTTTGCCTGGTCGTCATCCAACCCGCCGTGCTTTACGGCTACCTTTTGAACCGCGCCTCTGACCTGCGTCGGCATATTGCCGCTGGTACCGCAGACGTAGACGCACGCACCATTCGCGAGTAGCCTCCATACCTGCTCGCCCTCGGTCTCGATTAGATCTTGGACGTATACCTTTTCCGGCCCGTCCCTGGACGCTGCGAGGCGGACTTGGACGGCGGTGGTGGTGCTGTATTCGGCCCATTGGGGGTTGGGACCTTGCTTGGCGGTAGTGGGTTGAGCGGAACCGTTCTCGTGTTGAACCGTACCATCCTCGCTACGAGCCGAAGAGACAGAAGCGGGATCAAACTGTTCCCACTCCTCTGCAAACAACCAATCCCTTTTCCTATACCGACATCCCGCAAACACCCAACATTCGCTCTTGGTGTTGGTTTGGCGGTTTTGGACGAGGCGCGTATGAAGCAAGCTGCGTAGCGGGGCGATGCCCGTTCCCGGTCCGACGAGGATCAGCGGGACGTTTGGAGATGCAGGCAGGTGTAAAGTACCCCGTGCGATGCGAACAGGGACGATGCTTGAGATGGCCAAGGTGGAGAGGTACTTGGAGCAGATCCCCCAACGCGGATCCGAGAGGCGCGTTTGGTACGTAACCAGGGCGGTGGCGAGCGTGATAGAGGTGTCGTCCATCTATTGTTGCCACATGGTATATAGAGGGGGAGCGGTGCGAGTAGAGCGCCTTGAACCATGTCAAATCTCGTTTCTTCTTCCTCCCGTCAACTGACTGCGGGATAGCAATGAAAGGGAAGAAAAAACTACTCACCAACGGGCTGGAAGCAATACTAAACGCCCTCTCCCTCAACCCTGGAAACAGCTCCGCCACCCACCTCGGCTCCACCTTCACACTTCCAAACTCGTACAGCACCTCGGCCATCGTTCTCCTCACCCTCATCGCATACTCGTACATCTCATCCGCCCCCTCACCGGGAGTACAGAACTCATCGAGCTTCTCCCTCTCCATGCTTCCCGCCGGTGAAAAGCGGCGGATAAAGTCGAAAAAACCCCTCCTCGGGACCGAAAAAGCGTCGAGGTGTTGAGTGAGCAGTCGACGCAGCGTCGTTCTCCCCCGCGGTAGGTAAGGGGGTAGGGCGGGATGGTGATGGAACGAAGAAGGTTCGAGGATCAGAGGTTTGTCGGCTACCGAGGTCCAGCCGAGGCGCGAGAGGAGACGGGTTACGTCGCTCGACTCGTTCGAGGGGAGCAGATGCAGCACATCGCCCGCAGAGTATCGGAGTGGCGGAGAGGAGGGTAACGAGGTCAAGGTGAGCAGCCGCACGTCTTGGAAGTGCGAAGGGTGCGTGATGCGTTTGTTTTGCGTCACGAGCGACCAGACTGTGCCGGGCGGGGGTGGGCCGAGGTCGGACGGGAAAGATGCAGGGGAAATAGAGCCGTTGACGCTGGCGTGCGGCGAAGAGGGACCGGACGGTGATGATGCCGACGCGGCCGGTGCTGCTGCTGTCGTTGTGGAAGAGGACGACGTCGAGGGCGAGGCGGAAGAGGAAATGGTGGCATCAGAGGACGTCGTTGCATCCCTCACCGCCGCCGCCGCCGCCTCGTCGGCGTCGTCGAGGAAGCGGACTTCGAATCTTGGAGGTAGGATCTGCTCCTCGGCCACCTCCTCGACGCCCGGTGGCATGGGCACCAACTCGTCAAGCCTGCTCCAAAGCGTCTCGAGCCATGGCTGGAACGAACCGTCGATGCTGTTCAACCCAAGCCAACCCCACCGAGGTCCATTCCGAACAACAGAAAACCAACAGAAAAACCCTTCGCTGTAAGTCTCAAGCCCTTTGCTCGTCGGCATTGGCGCTTCCTCCCCCTTGTCCTAGCGACCACTCACCCCAGATAATGCCTCTCATCACCCTCTCCATGCTGCACAATCTGCTCGGCACCAAGCGCGCTCCACCTCCTCGCCACCATCCTCACTGGCCAATTAAACTTGGCATAGCTCGAATCGCCCAATCCAAACGCCGCAAACCTGCACCCCTCGAGCAGATCCCCAGGTAAGTCACTGCGGAGCCAAAACTGCCAGAAGGCACGCGCCGCCGTCGGGAACTCGCCCTGGCCGGTGGTGGATATGAGGAGGAGGACGAAAGAGTCAGTATGGACGAGTGAGGCGGGGTCGATGTCGGATAGGGAGCAGAGGACGGTGCGGAAACGTCGCCGGAGGGCTTGCAGGTAGAGGGTCTCGGAGAGGGAGAGGGAGGTGCCGGTTTCGGTGGCGTAGAGGATAAGGAGCGAGGCGCGGGATGGGGTGGGTGTGGGAGAGGGAGAGGTGGAAGGGGAAGGCGAAGGGGAAGGCGAGGAGAGGGAGAGTTGCGAAAGGTCGGGGATGCCGGAGGGTGGTGGTGGGGAGGCCATGGGTGGCTGGGCTTGGGGGTGGGGAACGTCGAGGGTGGGAAGCGAGGGATAGATGCGGGAGCCGAGGTGGTCGGTGGCGAGTGAGGATGGTAGTGAGTGGTGAGTTGGTTGGTTGGTTGGTAAAGCGTTTGGATTGTTGGTAGCCAAAGTGAGGAGAGTCGCTGCCACTCCACAAGCCGGTTATCGTGAGGGCGCGAGTCATCCAAGAAGAACAGTCAGAGTGACGGTGTGGAAGAACAGCAAGGGTAACGGTGTGGAAGAACAGCAAGGGTAACGGTGTGGAA
>JALNIF010003064.1:0-27104 GCA_026284005.1 Thecaphora frezii | reverse complement strand
CATCTGCGAGTGGGATACTGTCGGTCTGCGGTGGACGCCGCTCGGAGCGGGCGTCGGCGGAGAGATTTCCGCCATCGACTTTGCAGGGGTGAGTACCGCTGCGCTGCTTGGCGCTAGCAGGGGAGACACTGCAGAGTGATGCACGATAGACTGACGATTGAAGGAACCTCGCCCTCGCTCTCACCCGCCTCGGTTACCGTCTCCCTTTTCCTTGTCTCGACCCCGTTTCCCCCAACCACCGTCTCTAGAATAAGGCCAACCAGCTGATCGTCGCCGGTTCGGTGACCGTCAACAACGTCGAGGCGGCTCTCGCCAGCTACAACTTCGACACGCAGGTCTGGACGACGCTTGGCTCGATTGGCAGCAACGCGGGGCAGGCGCCCGGTCCGGCTACCGCGGCTAGCGTCGACGACCTCAACGCCGACTCGATTTTCGTGGCCGGCCGCACCTCGGACGATTCGGCCCCTTACCTGGTCAAGTGGGACGGCGGCCAGTTCCAGGCCGTCGACGGCGGCGAGTTGCTCGGCGATTCGGGCATCGCGCAGCTCACCTTTGTGCCAATCAACCGCGCGCACCCTTCCAACCCGGTGCTCGAGAACAACCGTTTGCTCGTCATCAGCGGCAATCTGCTGACGCAGAGCTATGGCCGGATCGCGAGCGTCCTGTTTGACGGCCAGAGTTACGTCCCCTTCCTCAAGGCCACCAACCTCGACGGATCCTCGGGCATCGTCCGTGCTTTCAGCCGCTCCACCGAAGTGCTGCAGTTCCCGAACCTGCACCGGCTTGCCGTCGGACTGGTGATCCTGATTTCGATCGCCATCGGTCTTGGGATCGTCTTCCTCCTGGTGCTGATCGGCCTGATCTGGGCGCTGAGCCATAGGAGGCCCACCGAGCAGGTCGAGGTGCCCATCTCTGGCAGCGAAGATTCGCTGGTTGCCACCGAGAGGAAGCGGCCATCGAGCCTGCTTGCGACGCTCAATGCGGCCACCGAGAACGCGATGGTCGGAGGCGCGGCGCGCGATGCTGGCGTAGGCGCCGCCGGTGCGGCAGTGGCGGTGTCATCGTCCGGACACAGCAAGTACGACTCGGCGCAGATGGGGACGGTGGAGAACAGCGTAGAAACGGGGCAATCCCAATACAACGACGCCGTGCCGGCGGGCTACGGTGCCCCCAGCCACTACATGAGCGACGAGGGCGAGTTTGTCGACGCCGAAGGGACTGCTGCAGGCGAGGATGCGGGCGCCGGAGCGGCGGCCATGATGGCGTACCAGGACGATTCGCCCAACTCGGAGGGGATCCCGGCGCACGCTCGGTATGACTTTGTGCCGAACCACGAGAGCGAACTGGCGGTGTCCGCGGGTGAGGCGATCGAGATCCTCGACGACCAGGACGAGCACTGGTGGCTGGCTAGAAACGCGCAAGGCCAGACGGGTGTGATCCCGAGCACCTACGTGCTATAACCGCGGCCCGGCATCGCGACCCCGCGTCGCATCGCCTCGCTCGAGCTGTCCCGTTCAGATCAACGGCCCCCTGGCGATCCCCACGGGGCTGGCCAACCGCTGGGCAGCCTGTTGTCAACCGAAGCACCGACTCGCCCAACTTTTCCATCTACCAATCCATCAACCCACCAACCAACGCAAAAATATTATCTGCCGGCCAGATCCAAAGGGGTCCGCGATGCACTCGCCGAGGGATTGCTTGTGGTCTAGGCCGCGCCACGTGGCACGCTTTCGATTGAGGCGGAAGCCGAAGAAGTCGGGCCAAGCGGTGGGCCGTTGCCGCCTCGAGAAGCGTCTTGGTGGCAGCTTTGCCACGAACGCCGCTCGGAGAACAGGCGGCGGCGAAACAGGGACCGTTTGCAGATGCAGCCCGGGAGGCCGGCGGCGCCTGCACAGTTGGACGGGCGTCGAGGATGCCGATGGCTCTGATACCCCACCTCCCCTCGTTGTTTTGGCTGGGGCTTTGCTTTGGGCTACACGACTATCATGGACGAAGGCCTTGGTCAGTTTCTGGTGGCTGGGGGCGTGGCTGCATACGGGGCGGTGGGGCGGGTGGAGAGGATGGTGTGGCGGGTGCCTGGACCTCTGGGCTGCACGCTGCTGTGGCGCCGGCTGGCTGCATGTGAGGGAGATTGGGATGGGGAGTTGGCGCGGTTAATGGTGCGCCTCGATGCTCGAGGCGCGACTACACTCGTTTAGATTGTACTCTGGCCGGCGGCAGCGTGGTTGTGTTGCTGGGCTTGGCCTGCGTGTGTGTTTGCCCGGTGCTTTTGTGTGGCGGGCGCGTTTGGTTTTTTATCTTCCAAGTGGTCAGTTGGCAGTTGGCTCGCCTCGGCCTTGGCTCACGTTCGTTTTTCTGTTGTCGATTTGTAGTGGCTATTTGTTTTTACTTTGGTTTTTGTCTGGTGGCCCGAGAGAGGGAGTGAGGGAGTGAGCGAGTGAGCGAGTGTGTGTGTGTGTGTGCATGTGCGTGCGAGGTGAAGCGGGCTGCTGCTGGTTTTGGGTTTGTTTTTATTGGGGGGTGGTTTTGCGGAAAACGGAAATTGGAGTGCGGCAAAGTGGCGGGCGTCTGATCGGCCACCAACCGACGGACGGAGCGAGGCAGCGTGCATCGCTCGGCAGCAGAGCGCCACACGGCCACCGCCACCACCACCACCACCACCACCACCACCACCACCAACTACCCATACTTGGTAGTCTACCTACTCTCCCACTCCGCACCAGCTGCGGTGGCACCTCGCTCGTTCCACCCATCCTCTGGCCCTCCTTGCTTGCTTGCTTCGTCCACCCGCAGCCTCTATCCACGCCGTCTCCACCTCGTACCAGCTCGTCGCCTCCACACCTCTTTCGTCATCCAGCACACCTACGCAACTCACGCGCCCTACGCCACCTGAGCAACCCGCGCAGCCGGTCTCGCCATCTTTACCTCATTCCACCGTATCGCTCCGAGCAGCCCACTTCGTCCCGTACCTCTTCTCATCGCATCGCCTCGCCTCGCCTCGCCTCGCATCCAGCATCGCCGCGCTCCGGATCCCAACGCAAGTCTCCAACCACCGCTAGGCTGCCCAGGCCAACAAAAAAAGGGTCGCGAGTGGCGCGACGTCTTGCTGCCGCCTTTCTCTCTCTCTCCCCCTCTCTCTCTCCCTCTCTCCCTCCTTTGCCTCGTCTTGGGCCGACGTGGAGGACGATCCCGGCGCTTTCTTCAAAGTCTGAGGTACCACACTCCACGCTCCGAGATTCAGGATCGTTTTCCACTCAATCCTAGCCAAAGGCGTCTTTACTCCTGGGGTTCCTGCCTCGACTCGAGGCGGCCTCTCTTTGCCTCACTTCTGGGCCGCTCGAAGCTTGAAGCGTGCTCGTAGCGCAGTTTTAGCCGGTGCGCTCCCCCGCTACTGCTGCCTCCCTACGGATAACCCGTCTCAGAGCAAGCAAACGACCACCGCAAAGAGAGGAGAAGGAGCAGAGGAGAGAAAGAGAGAGAGAGAAGGAGAGTAAAAGAGAGGGTACCCCTCAACGAGACGCAGAAAAGATGGCGTTTGACCTGGACGCCTGCATCGCGACGCTGCTGAAAAAGCAGCTGCTGGGCGAGGCGCTGCTCAAGGAGATTTGCGAAAAGACCAAAGAGGTGCTGATGCGCGAAAGCAATGTTGTCCACATCTCGGCGCCCGTCACTGTGGTTGGTGATATTCATGGGTGAGTTTTGAGTTCCCCCTCTTGTCCTCTTTTTGATACTTGGAGGATCGTCAGGGGCGAATGGCCCGGGCTCGGTCTGTTCTCGACCGCAACCTGCGTAGAATCGCGAAGCTGACTTTTTCGTTTGCGTTCTTATTGGGTTCGCCTTTGGGCCCCATGTCCTTTCCACCCTTTCCCTTGCCTTGCCCTTTTTTCTTTTCTTCTTTGATTTCTTATCACCGCGCGATTGCGACGACTACCACCGACGTTACGAATGGATGGGGCACCCACACGACGGCAGACAATTCTACGACCTGATTGAAATCTTCCGGATAGGCGGCTACGCGCCGCACACCAACTACCTGTTTCTGGGAGACTATGTGGATCGCGGCCTGTTTTCCGTTGAGACGATCTCATTGCTCACCTGCCTCAAGCTGCGGTATCCCGACCGGGTACAGCTGATCCGCGGGAATCATGAGAGTCGCGCGGTTACACAGGTGGGTTTCCGTCTCCCCCCTACTTTTCTACGTCGGAGCTTTTGAACTCGTCTTCGTAGACCTGTCGCAAGAGCTGCACTTTCGTTTCTCCCTCTTGGATGGGGAAAAGGAGGGTTTTTTGGGTCTAAGCGAAGCACGGTTTTTGCTGATACAAGGCATGGGCCCTGATGGGGTTTCTGTCCGTTTTTATTTATTTTCCCGTTTTGTGCGTGTTTTGGTGATTGTGTGCGGGACGATGACACAGACGTACGGCTTCTACACTGAGTGCATGCGCAAGTACGGCACGCCCAACGTGTGGACCTACTTTACCGATATGTTTGATTTCCTCACGCTGAGCGTCGTGATTGACGACCAAATATTTTGTGTTCATGGAGGTGGGTTTTGGCGCGATCGTCTCGGCTCCTCTTGCTCGCTTTGGGGCACACTTGCTAACTTTTTATCTTTTTGCCTGATTTTTGGGGATAATCCAGGCCTCTCACCCTCCATCCACTACATCGACCAAATCAAAATCATCGACCGCTTCCGCGAAATCCCACACGAAGGGCCTATGGCCGATCTCGTCTGGTCCGACCCAGATCCGGACAAGGAGGAATTCGCCATCTCCCCCCGCGGCGCCGGTTACACGTTCGGCGCCTCGGTGGTCAAGCATTTTTTGCAACGCAACCAGATGTCCCACATCCTAAGGGCGCACCAGCTGTGTATGGAGGGGTTTAGTGTCCTCTACGACGATAGGTTGAGCACGGTGTGGTCGGCTCCGAATTATTGCTATAGGTGTGGGAATATGGCGAGTATACTTGAGGTGGGACCCGGGGGAACGAAACATTTTAATACCTTCGAGGCGGCACCGGAGAATGAGAGGGATGGGCCGAATCAGCAGGCGGGCGGGCAGAAGGTGAGTGCGAAATCGGGAGGTGAGGAGAGAGGGCATGGGCACTGATGCAGCGTACCGACTTGGGTTTTTGCCTTTCATCCACTCGTTCCCTCGACCCAACCCCGCAACGTGGAATCCAGCACGAAGCCGTCGAATACTTCCTCTAGCCCTTCTCCTTGCCTTTCCTCCCCCTTTCCTTGGCTTGCATATCCACCCGTTGCCCCCTCCCTTGTATCTGTACCACACCACGTACTAACCACACCATACCCCATTGCCAGGAGACGAAAGGCTTCCCACTCCTCATCACTTGAACGAACCCCCAAACGGAAAAGAGGGAAAAGCAGGTAACACGCACGCCATACTTATCGGCTAAATCCCACCCCTCAACCACTTGAGCAACATACCTCACCCATATAAAACCAAGGTTGCAAGCTTGCATTGCCACACTTAAGACACATGGAACTCATTACTCCCCTCCTCCAAACGCTCTCGGCACACCCAAACCCATCCTCCCCCTTCACCTCCACCTTACAACATCAACAAAAAAAAAAAAACCACCACCGACTCTCCCCCTCCCACTCCTACTCCCGTAACTAGGAAAAGCTCCCCGCAAAAACCCCCAGCATCGTGACCCACGCTCCCCTGCTCAAACTCTCCAGCCCCTCTTCGTCGACCATCTTGTTGAGGCAGTCGACTAGTCCTTCGTACCGCTGCACCACGGGCGCGCCAAACTCGGCCGCCGCCTCCTGCTCCGCCTGCTCCTCGATCGGCCGCAGCGCAATCACCGGCTCCGGAGGCTCGCCCCCGCCCAGGTGGGCCGCCCACGCTCCGCCCGCGCCTCCGCAACCGCCGCCGCTGCTGCCAAAGCCACCTCCCAACGCCTGCGATGGCGACGGCGCGAGGCCGCCCAGCACCCGTACCGCCTTGGCGCTGTTGACACCACCATCGGCACCGTTGCGGGTAGCAGTGGCGTTGCCGTTGTCGTGGCCATTAGCGGTGCCGTTGCTGGTGGGCGCAGCCGGCTTGGCCAGGTGCGCCGCCTCGCCGTCCTGGCGCGGCGACTCGTCGTTGTCGTCGTCGTCCTCGATGGCGAAGCTCGGCCGCGACGGCACCTCGTTGGCGAGCGGCGGCGACGAAGGCAGCGGCTTGTCGAGCGACTTGCGATCCGCCTCGTCAGACGCGGGCGCCGCCCCATTGTCCGAGTAGCCTCCGCCCGGCTGCGTCTGCGCCGCCACCGTGGCCTGGTTATTGTAGGGCGCCGGACCTGTCGCCGCGCCGCCGCCCGTGTTGCGCGCATAGGCGCGGTGGAGCGGGTTCTGGCGCTCGGGGCGCTGTGTCGAGAGGCGCACCATGACGCACTCGAGTGGCGCCAGCACAATCACGCTAAACACGTTCCACAGCAAAAAGACGGCGAGGCCAAATGAGCTGACTTCGAGCATGCTCGAATTGGGCCCCGAGTACTCTTCCTGGCCGGGCGCTGCAGGGACGGCGGGGGCGAGGCCGCCAAGCGAGGGTACCGTCACCTGGCGCACGAGGCGGGTGGCGAGGCCGATCCAGGCGATGTGGGCCACGTTGGCGGCGAGCAGTCCGGGGAGGAGGTAGAGGCGCCAGGGTTGGGTGTACTCCTGGTAGGAGAGGAGCTCGCGCAGGTTCTCGCGCGGCCGGTTCCAGGGGAGGATGCGCGGGTGGACGATGGTGCGGTAGTTGAGCACGTTGAGCGGCAGCGCGACGAGCGAGACAAAGAGCATGAAAAAGAGGTTGCTAAAGAAGCCAAACTCGCCGGGTGCGCTGGGAGCGGCCTTGTACTGGCCGCCGGCGGCCGACGACTGGCTTCCGTTAAAGAAGAGGAAGGTGAGGGAGCTGAGCAGCATGAGCTGGAGCGCTACGGGGGCGGAACCCTTGTAGACGCCGGCCCAACCCTCGAGGCGCTTTGTGCGCATGAGCATCGACATGACGCCGGGGACGACGGGACCGATCTTGGCGGTGGACCTGCGCTCGGAGAGGAGGAAGGCGGAGAGGGCGCGCGGATTGGTTGCGGAAGCGCCATCCTCGAGGACGTTGTCGAGGGATATGGCCTTGGGGAGGTAGTTTGCACGGAGGCGTGTGATGGCGCCGGTGAAGGGTTGGGAGATGAGGACCGAGAGGCCGACAGAGAGGGTGAAGGCCAGCACGAAAGCGATGAAGGCGATGATCATGGCGAAGGCGGGGCCGCGCGGTGGCGGTGTTGCGGCCTGGTCGGAGGGAAAGGGGGCAAAGGAGATTGTGCGGATGGGAGGAGACAAGAGAAGAGTGAGGGTGGCGTTTAGGGTATGGAGGGAGGGGGGAAGGGCGAGGGCGGTGTGGGATGCGACGGCTGCCGTTTGCGGTGTTGTCGGTGTTGTTGGTGTTGGTGGTGGTGGTGGTGGTGGCGATGAAGGACGGGAGGCAAGGAGAGAGGAGAGAGAGGTGAGGGAGGGGGAGAGGGAGCAAGCGCGTTTGTGCGGCCGTGCGAGGTGAGTGGATGTGTGTGCGTGTGCGTGTGCGTGTGAGTGTGAGTGTGCGTGTGGGTGTGCGTGAATGAGTGTCTGCGTGTGGCGGTGCTGTTGGCTCAACCACGACGCACAACTGCAGTCACACTCTGTATGACTATTGTGCCGTTTACCTGTCACGTATATAGTTAGCTATGTAGTTGGCTAGCCTCGCCGAGGCGCACCCAACTAACCCGGCCCAACGAGCCCGGGCCCAACTAACCACATGCACGTTTGACCATCTCTCTCTATATGCCTCGTTATCTACGTACCTACAACCGCAACCCGTACAAACTCCCTTCTCTCTTGGCCGAACGCGTGCCACTTGGGCCGGCTGCATAACAGCGTCCCCTCACCAATTCCCTCACCAAGTGCAACTAAGATTTCCTCACCGATTTCCAACTCCAACTGCAGCCTTACCCTTACGCGACCCTTAGCCTCGCCTCGCCCTCTCTTCCGGCTGCTCCCACAACCCACACTCGGAGCAGCTGCAGCTAAAACCCCGCCTGCCTGCGCCTCAGCCTCACCCGCGTCCTTGCTCCACGCCACACCCACCGATTCGTAATTCCAATTCGCGCCGCCCGCGTCCGGAGCCGGCGTCACCTTCCCCGCGCGATCACTCGGCCCTCTCCCACCACAACCGACAAATATGAAGGGAGGGCAAGAAAAAAAAAAAAAAAAAAAAAAAAAGGACGAGGAAACATCCCAGCAACACCTCTAGCTCCTTCTTTCACTATGGCATCGCCATCGTCGTAGTATATCAGCTGTTTTCAATTCATCAGCGCCATCCATTTCGATCGGCTTGCTTGCCTCGGCTTGCCTTCCCTCTCCTCGTCCTAACCTCCCCATCAAGGGCCAAAGCCGCCTATATATGTTTCAAGCGCCTACGCCCAAGCTCCACCATGGTCTTTACCAGCCCACGCCGCATCCGAAGCCAAAGCGTAGAGTTTTGAGCGACGAGCAATACAAATAGGCCAGAGCGCCTACCCAGCCATATGACGCAAGAGGGAGGGAGTGAGGAACCGGAAAAAGGTGCCGGGCGGGCAGAGGTTTGGATGTACACAGGCAAAATTAAAGAAAAAAACCACTCATCAAGGCGAGGGGGGCGAGGGAGAGGGTGATGGGATTGCAAAACCGAGGCGAAAAAGGAGGCGACATGTGAAAAGAAAAAGGGAGAAGGGAAGGGGAAAAGAAAGAGTGGTGTGCAACGGGCCCGAGCAGAGCCATCGCCATCTTAGGCGCTAAAACCCGTTTAAACCTTTTGTCCGAGCGCCTGGAACTGTTGCGCTCGGCCTCGGCCTCGTCCACGTCCGCGCGGCGCTCCTCCGCCGCGTCGCTCTCGCCTGTGCCCTGACTGGCCCGCGTCGCGGTCACGGTCGCCGCCGCCGCCCGCCCGCTGGTCCTTGCCCTCGCCCAGCTTGGCGTCGAGCAATCGCTCGTTCTGCTCCAGCATCGTGTTGGCCCGCTCCGCCAGTGTCTGCGCCAGCTGCTGCACCTTGGTGAGCTCGAGGCGGTGGAACACAATAACGCCCGCCGTAGGGTCGAGCGAGGCCGCCAGCTCCTCGTTGTAGATCATCTTGCTCACCATCGATCGCACCACCTTGGGCTCGACGTCGAACGTGGCCGCAAGGTGGCTGAACGACACGGTGTCGTAGTATGACGAGTAGCTCAGCAGGTACGTGCGCAGGCCCTCCTCCTGGATGCGCTTGGCCAGCATCTCCTTAACCTCCTCCTCGCCCGGCATCAGCTTCCAGATCTTGATGTCACGGATCAGCTCGATGCAGCCCTTGCAGTCGCCGTTCTGCAGCGCCTTGCTCGCCTGCATGATGTGGTCGCGCGTGTTTTCCGGAGGACCGGAGAAGACCTGTCGGTCGGTGTAGTCGAGCATCCTGCGGAACGGCCTCGAGATAACGCGCTTCCTCAGCTCCGGGTCGTTGCCGGCGAATGCCATGTTGGGCACCTCAAGCAGCATGCTCGACACCAGGTAGATGCACTCGAGCAGCTCCAGGTTGATGTGCATGTGGAAGGGCAGCTGTCGCTGGCGGTCGAGCTTCTCCTGCTCGGGAGTCAGCGTGCTGTACTGGTTCTGCTTCTGGACGCCCTGCGCCAGGAGCTCCTTGACGCGGCCGGTGCCAAAGATCTCCTGCAGCGCCGTCTGCGACTCGCGGATCAGGCCCACGCGGAAAGCGCAGATGCCAATCTGGACGACGACGCGGTTGTAGAGGATCTGGGTGGCGGCGTCGGCCATCTGGATTGAGTCCTGAAGGTGGCTCATCAGGAACATGTCGCGCGCAACGTGATACTCGGCGTGGAGCGCGTGGTGGTAGATGTGGCAGAGCATCGCACGGGTCCTGGCGCGCTCACTGGACGGGCCCGTCGCCTTGTAGAGGTAGGTGCAGAGCGATCGGATCAGCAGCGTGGGGCCGTCGGCCTCCTGGACGCGGGCCGGCGCCGGGAAGAGCTTGCTCTCGATCGACACCGTCGTCTTGGACAGGTTGGACTCGAGCGCGCGGATGATGACGTCCTGCTTGGGGTAAACGTGCTCGAGCCTTCGCATGGTGCAGCGGCTGAGCGCATCCTCCTGCTGGGTGTTTTCGAAGTAGGCCTGGCCAATGACGATGGTCTCGTAGAGGCTCTTCTCCTCACTGAGGCGCTCGACGTACTCGGTGGTGTGCGGGTCGATGTTCTGCAGGCTCTTGGTGAACTCGTCGTCGAGTCGGTCAATGAAGCTGATGATGCTACCGCGAACGAGGACGATGTCGCCCTCGCCGTTCTGGCCGGGCTGGCGCTCGACCTCATCGTCGTAGTCGGGCGTCTCCTCGCGGATGACGTAGGCGTGGTTGGAGACGAGGATGCTGAGCAGCTCGTTGACCTCCTTGCGCGCGTTGCCCCACATCTCGACGGGCATGTAGGCGTTGGCCGACGAGTTATAGTCGAATCGCGCCGCAATCAGCGCCAGCAGCACGCGGATCTTCTTGTAAGGCGTGTCGGCGACGCCGCTAAGGTCGGAGAGCTTTCGAATCTGCTCGCCCTTGTCGGTGCTCTTCTTACCACGCGCCTCGAGGATGGAAGCCAGGCTCTTGAAGAGACCCTCCGAGGTAAAGGTTTCGGTGCGACCGCCACGGCCGACGGTCTGGAAGTCATCCTCCTCGGCCTCCTCGGCGACGGCAGCGCGGGTCTTCTTGACCGCCTTGCTGGCGGCCTCGGCAGCAGTGATACCGGAAGCGGCGGCAGTGGCCTCGGCCTCAAACGCCTCGGGGTCCTGTCAAGTCGAGCACAAAGAGCAGGTAATAGGTCGTTGGCGCAGTTCGGACGACGACAACAGAAGAAAAAGGGTCAGCGTAGGCCCCGCGTTCTCGTGTGTTGCAACCGGTGCTCGTGCTCAGATTCAGATCGACGTGGCCACTCACCGCGCGGAACTTGGCGACGGCCTCGTCGTTCTCCTTGATCGTCTTCTTGATCTTCTGCTTCATGCCGTTCATGGCCTTGGCGCTGGGCGCCTTCATCTTCTTTTTGGCATCCTTCTCCTTGGCGATCGACTCGTTGAGGTAGGTCTCGAGCTGCGAGATGGTCTTGATGTAGAACGGCGGGACGGGCTCGTTGATGTTGCGCTGCCTCTCGACCAGTCGGTTGAGGCTGTCGAACTCTGCAGAAGAGAAAGACGATAGCGTAAGCCGACCAAGCGGTGAGACCAAGGCCGAGAAGCAGGAGCGTCAGCGTCAGTCGGAAGTGGTGCTGGAGAGCTAAGAATCTGTGTGGCTCGATGGAGCTCGATAGGCTGTAGGGGAAGAGAAAAGCACTCACCCTTGGAGATGGTAACCCAGTCGTCGATTCTCTGGGCGTTGTCGATGCTCTTGACGACGGCCTCCATCTCGTCGACCCTCTTGTCCTTGGCGCTCTTGATGACCTTCTTGACCTCGGTCTCGCTGTCGCTGTCATCGCTGGCGGCTCCCTTCATGAAGCGCGACATGGGCTTGCGCGCGCCGTCGGCAGCGGGCTTGTCGTCATCGTCGCTCTCCTCGTCCGAGTCCTTGAGGGACTCCTCATCCGAGTCAGAGTCATCGTCCGAGTCGCTGTCGGAGTCGGCGCCCTTGAGGAAGCGGGACTTGGGGGCGGTGGTGGTCTTGGGCTGCTCGTCTCCGGACTCAAGCTCGGAAAGCTCCTCCTCGGAGGACGAGGTGTCAGAGTCAGAGTTGGCGCTGGCAAAGAACTTGCTCATGGTGACGACGGGTCGCTGGTCGGTGAGGTTGGCGGTGGTAGCGACGAGGGGCAGTTGTGGTCCAGGAGGGACGGCGGAGGTGGTGGCGGTTTGGGCGGATGGGAGGTTGATGGGGGAGGGAGGGTGTGGGGGCGGTCGCGGGGGACAAACAGTCAAGCTGGGATTGTGTGCAGCGAGACTAGTTCTAGTGACCGATGGCGAACGGGGTGAGGGGAAAAAGTATGGTGGATTGACGATGCACGACGTGGCCGGCGCAACAAGGCTGGGTTGCGGCGGCGGTGCGTTGGCTGTTGGGCGCCGTTGGCTTCTGATGGCGTGGCCTGACTTGGGTCCCAGTTGCAATTCACCTGGCGCAGCCAAGGGCTGTGTTGGTGTGCGCGCCAAATTCACACTTTCCCTCAGTCGCAGAAGATTTTCTATTTTTTTTTTTCTAATTTTTTCCCTCTTGCTCCTTCACGCTTGTCAGGTTTTTTTTTTTTTTTCCCTCTCTCTCCCCTTCTTGCAATGCTAATCTTTCTATTTGAATTCTTGAGGCGTATGCCCAGTAACGATAGTACTGAATACGAAATCACCTTGGCCAAAAGTTCAAATCAAGAGCTCCGTCTGCGCTGTGGCCTTTATCTTCACTTTTAGTTGGCTTGCGTCTTGCGCAAAAGGCCGAGGCGCAGCACACCGAGAGTCAAGAGGCCATAGCCTATCCCGGTTCCAAGCTGTTCGTTTCTTGCTTGCCCCTTTGGTGGCCACCAGCCTCTTCATCTTGTTCTTTATCAAACGGAGGATTGCGATGCTATCACTCTGGCCAATTTGCAAGGCATTATGGCAACAAGAGCAGAGTTGGGAGAGGGAGCTACCGAGCCTTACGCAGGCTGTAAACCCCACATACTCACACTCTGTAGTGCAGCCAGACGCGTGCGCGTGGGCAACTGGCGGCTAGGTGATCGAGCGAGGTTGGAGCAGAGAGGGCAGAGAGGTGATTCGCGCTTCCGAGCAAAAGTTGGAATTATGATTGGGATGGCTACGGGCGGTGCGGGATGTGTCTGGCAGAGACGATCGGAAGCGTCCACTGATTTTGGACCTTGCTTGACGCGAAGAAGTTGGCCTTGAGCGTGCGGCAGGGCGAGGGTTTTGCGAGAGCGGCGGGCGGGCGGTGAGCGAGATTTGGGTCACTCTGGCGTTGGCCGTCGCCCGTCGCCCGTCGCCCGTCGCCCGTCGCCCGTCGTTTTGGGGTTGGGATTGGATACAGGCCGTTTGGCAGAGGAGAGAGAGCCAAAGGGCGCAAGCAAGCATTGACCCCTTTGTCGGTTTGGTGTAGGCCGATATCGCTTTCCGCCACGAAAATTCGCAGCAGTCGACTCCACACACGCTCCTCCTCCCCACATCGTCCCTCGTCACCTCTCCTCGCACCCGTATCCCTCGCTCACCACCTTCGACCCACATACCCGTTGCAGCAATGGCCGCCCGATTCACCCCCCGCTTCCTCCAGGTAAGCCACCCTCCGTTTGGTGTTAGGCTCGACCAACTCGGCCCAACCCGACCCAGCTTGGCCCGACTCGACTCGACCCGACCCGACCGTCGTCGCGCTTGTCGTCGACCTCGGCCCCTACCTCGCCCTTGGCTACCTTGTCGGCTGGTGCTGCGACTGCCCGATTCTCATCGCCTTGGATTCGCGCAGGTGGCACTTTGCACGATTGTTCGGGAGCCTCTTTTGCCTACACGACGGCACTGTTCCGACCTTCAACACCTAGCCTCGCCTCCTGCCGCCGACCTCGGCCTGCTTCCGATCCCAAGCGCCCAGAGGAGCGATCCTGACGCCCAACTGTGTTTCCCTTGCCCCCTCTGCGCCTCTGCGCCTCTGCGCCTCTGCGCCTCTGCGCCTCTGCGCCTCTGTGCCTTTGCGGCTCTGCCTTTCCTGCCGCCCCTCGTCGCTTAGGCCACGCGTGGCTACGCCACCCAGGCCGCCGTCCGAGCTCCCAAGCAGCTCGAGGGCCTTCCCGGTGCGTGTCAGCCAATCTCCCCTTTTAAGTTCTTGGGCCTCGGTCGCGTTCCGTCGCTCGGTTGCGCCTCCCGCCTCCCGCCTCGGCTGGCCTGCTGACCTCAGCTTGCCGGCCCCATCCGATCGCTGCTCCCGCATTGCCATTCGTGGCTGCTGCGGAACCCTGCAGGCAAGTACGCCTCGTCCACCTACGTCGCCGCCCTTTCCAAGGACGCCAAGACGCTCGAGAAGGTCGAGGCCGACCTGCGCGCCGTCAAGGCCGCCCTCAGCTCGGCCGACGGCGCCAAGCTGCAGACCTTCATCTCCAACCCCACACTCAGCACCGCCGAGCGAACCAAGGGTCTCGAGCAGCTCCTCACCACCGGCAAGAACAAGGCCGACCAGATCACCCAGTAAGTCGCCTCACCCAGCTAAGATTGTGCCCGACTCGCATCACGACGATGGCGGCTCAACCCGGCGATGCCCGTTCCGGCGCTGGGTACAGGAGGAGGCACAGGCTATCCTGGCTCTGCTGCTGTCATGGTCCCGATCCCAGAGGGTTGAAGCGCGGCCTGGGCTGGGTTGTACATGGCTCAGACCGTCGGCCGCCCGTGGCCATCTCGAATGCAATGTGGAGGCGGCAGCGATGCTGACGTTCTCCTCCACCCGACCACCCTCCGCAGCAACCTCTTCCAGGTCCTCGCCGAGAACGGACGACTGCAGGACACCGAGAAGGTCATCGAGGGCTTCGAAGAGCTCATGACCGCCTACCGTGGTGAGGTCGAGGTCATCGTCACCAGCGCCACGGTAAGTGTCGCCTTGGCCCGACGACGCCGGCAAATGTGTCCCAGAACTCTTTGTATTGAACATCAGATCGCCCTTCTCTCCGCACGACATTTCATCCTCTGCAGCCTCTCGACAAGGCGACCGTGTCCCGAATTGAGTCGGCGCTCAAGGGTTCGCAGATCGCCGCCAACGGCGGTGGCAAGACGCTCAAGATCACCCAGAAGGTCAACCCGGCCATCCAGGGCGGTCTCGTTGTCGACTTTGCCGGCTCGACGGTCGACTTCAGCGTCGCCAGCAAGGTCAACAAGCTCAACCAGCTCCTTGCGCGTAAGTGTCTGGTCCGACCCAAAACGCACAGTCGACCACCTCCGACTGTTGCCGGCGTGCTCCTCGACGATATACTAACAATGCCCAATTGCCCTTCTTTGCGCTTCCCAATTATCCGCTTCTTTGACGACAGAGGGCGTCTAAGCATCTCGACACTTGTACAGCAAGGTCGGGAAAGCTGGGGCCCGTTGGTCGGTCGGTCGGTCGGTCGGTCGGTCGGCATGCCTCGTTTTCGGACTCTAGACTAACTCGAAACCGTCGACCACGATGACGAGCGACGGAGGATGGAGCCGGCGAATGCAAAATATTTCTTCTACACACGCGCATACGCGGTTTTGGATGTTCCTGTTACTCGAGTGTCTCCCCGTGCGAAGCGAGCGCGGCAAAGTACGGGTGGATGGGGGGCTAGCTATATCTTGGGTTTGGGTGCGGATCCCTGCGCCTGGACAGGGTTGATGAGGCTTCCGAGACCGTTGCCGCCGTAGACGTGGCAGATATCGCCGTCCTTGAGGAAGGTGGGGGGGTTGCGTTTGAAGCCTTCGCCTGGTGGTGTTCCCCTTTGGTTTGACGGGCAGGTACGGCGTAGGGAAAAAAGTCGCCCCTTGGTCTGTCAGCTTTGGTTCCCGCTCCTCTGAATGGATTGGGCGTGTCGACGGCCCAAAGGACAGGGGAAGGAGTGGGGAAAGGGGGAGAGCGGGGGCGGATGGTCTACTCACATACTAATCAAGCTACCCTTGTGCAAGGTAGTGCCCATCGCCAGCTGTTCGATGGTCTCTCTGACCTTCCAGATCATATCCCTAGTATTCCCGCTCTGCCTCTGTTGAGCATTGATGTTGCATCCCAACTCTACATTATCCGGATCCGTGATACCCTCAGGGTGGTGAGCGGACACGATGCAAGGGCCAAAAGGGAACCACCCATCGAAACTCTTGGCGAGACCCCACTGTTTCCCCTCGTTCATCCTGGTTCGAGCCGTGACATCGTTGGACAAGGTGTAGCCTAGAACGTAGTCGAGCGCTTGCTCGGCAGAGATGTCTTTGCAGGTGCGGCCGAGGATGACGACGAGCTCGGCTTCGTAGTCTGTCTCGGTTGAGGCGCAGTGAGGGAGGGGGATGGGTGCCAAGTGCGTAGAGAGAGTTGAGGGGGGTTTGAAAAATACGATTGGGAGGCGAGGTGCAGAGAACGAGGCGGGGCGTGGGTGAGGGAAAAAGTTGGCGCCGAGACCCCGGATCGTGGAGACGGCGGAGGGGGCGAGGGGACTAAGGAGGGTCTGTACGGTTAGGAAGTCGGTGCTTAGGGTGGAGGAGGGTGAGAAGAGATCGCCGTGAAGCGGGTGGGCATGGATGGGTTGGTGCGTGGCGTAGGCTTGTCCGATGTCGAGAGTGCAAGAGACGGGCTGACCGTAGTGCTCCATGCCGTCTTCGGCGGCGATGAAGCGGATGAGGCGCGACCAGCTCGTTTGCACCATCTTTGTTGGGTCGCAAACTGTTTGGGCGGTGAAGGGGGTTGGCGTAGTGGGTTACCCGTGGGTCACAGAGGGGGGAGATGGTAAGGCTTATCCGGAAAGAGGATATGGTGGCGTGTGCGGAGGCGGTCGAGAGGTGGACCTCGTCGTACGGCGCATGACCAACGGAAGGGCCCACAAGTATGGCCTTCAATTGCCCCTCTCCCTCGTCCCCTTCTCAGGCCTCGTTGGCGCCCCAGCCTCCACTCTAGCCAAGTCGCAACATCCCGCAACGCCCACCCATCGCTGCCCAATCACAACGCCGTCATATCCGCCCCCCTTATATCCGCACCCACCTCCTTTAACCCACTCACCTTCACCGAAGAAGACCCAAAGTATATCAAAAAAAAAACTCATCAAAATCCCCAGCTCCGCAAAACCTCCCAAGATCGCACAGGCAGCCTCCAGCAGCAGGGGATAGGGGAGGGGGTTAGAATTACAAGACGCCAACGACGCAGCGACGGCACGAAAGGCGTCAGCCCATGCTGACTCGGTCGCCGTCGTCGTCGTCGTCGGTGTCATCGCACCGGGGGAAAGACGAGTGAGGGAGAGAGGGGAGAAGTACACGTGCCCAGACCACGGCAGGCACGACAAGAAAGGAGAAAACCCAGGAAGAGCAAAGGATACAGCCCAGCATATAGAGGTACAAGGTGCAGTGTCGATCGGAGCTGCAGACGAGAGGGGGAAGGGGGAAAAGGGGAAAAGGGGCGGAGGGGGGAAACGTAGGACAGGATAGGGGGGAACGGTGCCACGCTCGGCCACACGAGGCTTGGCGAATCAAGTCGCTGAGAGAGCGCCTTGGCGCAGCAAGAAGCTCAGTTTAGGCGAAGCGAACGGCCAGCAGAGCGCATCGACAGCAGCACGGGTGTCGCCTTCTCCATCGAGGTGGATTCAGAGCGACATCTCGGATGCTCAGTCGATGACGCTCAGACCTCGCGCGTAGCCGTCGTCTTGACAACCAGGCTGCCGCTCCTCGAGCGCCGCGCCGTCGCCTTCCACGCCGTCGGCGGCCCCACCTCCTTGACCAGCTGTCCAGACGGTGGTCGCTGGTTGGTCGACGTCGCCCGTCCGCCCGCCTCTCGCCGCACCGCCGCCGTGCCCAGCACCGGCAACGCCGACCCACCCCGCACCTTGGCCGCCGTGCCTGCCGCGCTCGTGATGCTGCTCCGCCTGCGAGGGAGGCCCGTCGATCCAAGCCGTGCGTTTTGCGAAAGCGTCAGCGCCGGATCGTAGTCCATAAACTCGAGCGGCGATGGACCGCGGCTGCTGTTGGCGTAAGGCGTTGAGAGCTGAGAGCTCGGCGTCGTCGACCGCGGCAGCCCGACGTTGGGCATCGGCGGTGTGCCGTTATCCGATAGCCGCGAGCTCGGCCGCCGCGTCGTCGAGCGCGACAGGCCGCTCGTCGGAAGCGGAATCGAGCTGGCAATGTTCGACTTGCCGTCTAGGCTCGGCCGCTGCGCGATCCTCCGGCTGCTTTGGGTTAGCGACGGTGAGGCGTAACCGCCAGCGCCGACCGAGCCCACCCTCGAGCTCGGCCGGGGGATCGAGCTCTCAACAGCCGTCAGCGACGAGAGGTTGCGCGCGCTGCTGATGCGCCCTTCCAGCGTCTTCATCTTCGCTACCATCGTGTGCATCATCATCATCGAGTTGGCGGCGTTCGCATTTCTGGGCCTGGAGCTGCTGCTGGTGGGCGTCCGTGGCACGCCGCGTATCGTGTCTCGCAACGAGCTTCGTCCAATTGGCGATCCCATGGCCGTTGGATCGCGTCCGGCTGAGGCCACAATCCGCGCCGACTTGGAGCGCACCATACTGTCGGGGCTCTCGCTGTGCGATGGTGCCACCATGTGGTCGCGAATGTCGCGGCTTCCGCGGCGAGCATGCGCGTGGATGCCGGCCACGCGCTGCGAAAAGTTGGTCCGGCCCACGCTGGGCGATGCAAGCGCCTGGCGGCTCGAAGGCCGGTCGGCGTTGTACGACACTGGCCTCTCGCGTCGCCTGACAGAGGGCCCCGCATCGGCTGCGCCCGCCTCGTCGGCACCGTGCTTGCCGTTGGCATCTTCGGGTATCGTGTCGGTCCGCGAAGTGGCCCGACTACGGCTCGAGAAGTCTCGTAAAATGGCGACTTCCTCGCTCAGGTCTAAAGCGGGCCGAATCGACGTTAAACGTAGTCAGCGGGCCCATCCCCCTCGGCGCCAGGCCTGGATCCGGGTGCGGCTGCATGGAACGCTGCACGCGCCTCGGACTCACCTCTGAGCTCGTCCTTGAGACGCTGGTTCTCGTCCTGCAATGCCGACTTCTGCACCAGCTCCTCTTCCAGCAGCGCCGTCCTCTCGATGGTCTTGTTGTACCGGCTCTCCATGTCGGCCAAAGAAGAGGCAATCATCCTGAGAGGGGTGGCCAGCAGAGTTCAAACGGAGGTGGATCGAGTCAGTGCGGGCGCGATCTACAGAACCGGCTTGTATCGCGCTCCACTGACCTTTCGGCATTCTCTAGCTCGTCATTGTCCATCTCCATATCGCGCAGCTTCGCCTTGTAGAGGTTGTGCTGTTCGCGCAGCGCGTTGACCTCGCGCGTCACATTGTTCATCATACTGTTGTGCTCGGCCAGCGCCTGTTGGTACTTGAGCTGAGGCATCGCGGTCAAAGGATGGGTCCGAGGCGATCATGGCGCAGGACCGAAGCGTTAGCACTGCGCTGCCAGGGGTATAAAAGTGCTGCTTGCCGCGCCGAGTGGTGCGGAGGCCAGCTCACCTTCCAATCTTCGACGCTGCTCTTGAGGATGTCATTGTTGCGTTGGAGGTCACCGATGGTCTTGTTGGAGGCGGTGATCTCGCGCTCCATTTCGGCCTCGAGGTCCTTGCTGGACTCCATAAACTCGTTTAGGGTGCTCTGGGCCTCACGGAGGGCATCCTGCATGTCGGCCACCTTGGACTTCCAGTGCTTGATCTCCTGCTCCGGAGAGTCAAAGTGGCTGCCGGCGGCAAAGGGGGAACGGTGCAAAACAAAGCAGGCGCGGGACGCACGCGACAGGGTCGTGGTTGAGCTCGGATGTATTGGCGAAGAGGCGGGGTGGCGAAGCTGAGGATGCAAACTTACGGGGTTGCTTCGTCGTCGGACATGATGGCGTCGGTGTTGGTCTGATCAAGGGTCATAAAAGTTCGTTGTGAATGGGGTGGGTCGTGAAAAGGGTGCGGCTGCTACGCTCGACGTGTGGCGATGGACGGGGTGGCCACCGCACCGCAGCGAGCACGTGACTGGTATCAGCGTCGCAACGGTTGGGAGCTGGAAGGGGGCAGGAGAGGGATGGAAAGGGGGAATGGGTGAAAGATGGGGACGTAGGAATGAATGCTGGCGCGCCCAAAGGAGGGGGGCGGAGGCAACACGCGAAGAAGGCGCGAGGTACCAAGGTGGAGGTAGCAGGTGGGAAAAGAGACGAGGTTGGGCCTCGAGGCGGGCGATGGTGGTGGACAAGAGCATAGAGAACAAAGAGAAGCCGGGGCCACCCTCAGCATCCACCAAACCACTACAACACCTGACTAACGTTGAATCGCCACCGAGGCCACGCCGCTGTGTATTGCACTTGACTGCCTTGCCTTGCCTTGCCTTGCCTTGTCTTGCCTCGCGTTGCATTGCGTTACGGCAGCCATCCCGACGCAGGTTCAAAACACTGTGTCACTCTTAGACTTTCACCAAAGCGCGCGCCGTCGATGCGAATCGCCCAAAAGCGCATGCGCGTCCAAGCGGGCCAAAAAGGGGACGCGGGTCAATAGTAATTAACTAATAGTGTGTGTTAAATAGTTTTGCGTGTCGTAGTCGCCTTTTCACTCTTCTCTAAACCAATCAGTACTTACAGTGCTCCTCTTGCGCCGACCACAGCATCCCTCGGAGGATTTGCTAAATTCTGCTCAGTCCAGCGCGCAACATCAGCAGCAGCACGCAGCCCTGCCCTTGCCCTGCCCAAATGCAGCCAAGCCGCGTGTAGAAAGAACAACACGCTTTTGCCCAAAAGGTTCTTATTCGACAGGCGGAAAAGAAAACCAACTGTGCGCCGCGCCAGGCGACGAGCCACCAAGCTCGCGCGCGTGTCAAGTCTCCCTCTACTCGTGACTGCTTGACACCGGGACGCGTCGCCAAGCCCGACACCTCATGGTGTACGCCGCATCATCTATCGCCAGACGGAGCGTTGCCGTCTTTGAATGATGCAGCTGAGTGCGATGTCACCACCATTTTGCTGGACGAGATCGTGGCCAAAATAAGGCATCTTGAAAGTTTGAAAGTCGCGGTCATGCCGCGGTTGCCAAGGTTCCAAGAGAGGACCTTAACGAACCCAGAAAGTCAGGTCTTTCTTTTACGGATGAGCCTGTCTAGGTAGTGTGCTATCTAGAATGGGTTTGCAATGCTGTTGCTAGCACCAGTATCGGTGCGGTAAGTCATGAGTGGTATGCTGTCACAACCTTCGCAAATCATTCCATGATTTTCTTTTCACGACTGTTGATCCTATGGCCTTGAGCGCTCTTAGTCAGATAATTACCGCCGCGATGCCGATGCTGGCTGCGGCAGTCGAGGATACCAAAGTCAGGCAACAGAGGTGACGCCTGGCGTGCTGTCCTTGGTGGCAAGAGGCTCATGCTGAAAGGGGCGGTTCCGGCGTTACAGGCTAGCCCATTCTGTTTGCGAATGCTGAAATGCCGAAGACATTCGCAGCTCATCGCGCTCACTACGAATGTGGTAAAGGCGGCAAAGCAACCAACCGAAGGCTTTCGAGGCGTTTCGTTCGAGTCGGATGAACAGCTGTGGTCTCGCTCGCGGAAACAGCCGCGCTCATCGCTTCCAGGTAGCTGGGGCTGCTGATGCTTCTAGTAGCTACAAGATGGTAACGGTACCGCGGCTGACCAACCTTGAAGGCCGCAGAGCGGCTCACGTCTGAGTCTGGTGAACGTGTAGTCAGATGGCTCGTCATATCGGCTTAGTCGGGAACAAAAGCGCGTGTCGGATCGCTGCCGAGCAGTGCGCATGGCGATGAGGAGCCTCGGGCGAAATGGCATGTACATAGTCGGGCTGAAGCCGATGAGAAGCAAAAGAGTCGGTGCTCACTGAGCAACGGGGACTCGAACAGACACTCAGAGCAGAGACATCCAGCACGTTTCGTCCGTAGCAGCTGAGCTCTAGGAGGAGCCAAGGTCAGCAGCAACGGCAGCGGCCGCGCTGCGCTACGCTCCCCGCCCTTCCCCCTCCTCCAAGGCACTCTTGATCACCGCCCGACATTGGTAGCAAGGACCAAAAGGGGACCCCACCGTGGAAAAAGAGGAGCGCGGTCGGCGCAGCGTCAATGTCCAAGTCGGAAGGAGCCACGCTTTGGATGACTCGTCGATCATGCACATGTGATAGTCCAGGAGTAGTAGATCGAGTAGAGCGGACGAGCGGCAGCGCGGTGCCGTGTTGGTCTCGCTTTTGTTTTGACAGACCAACAGCAAACATCCTTGGTCACGCCGGCCTTGGCTCTGCCGCTCTGCCGTTTTGGCGCTCTGGCGCTCTGGCGCTTGTCGCTTGCCGCTTGCGGGCTCGCTCTCTCAGCCCGCCAACACAGGCGGACTTAACTCGGCGGCCACCCGCGACTTGGCTGTACATAGCCCCAAAGGAACTCGGAAAACCGAAAAAGGGTCAGACTACAACCCCAAGTCAAAGTTCAAAAGGTCGGAGGTCGTCGGTGCTGGCCGGCGGGACCAAGCCCAGGCGCGCCACGCCATCCCGCGTCTCTTCTAATTCAGGGCCGAGGCGCAGGCGTGCAGGTGCAAAACGGGGTGGGCGTCCAGCGCAAGCAACGTTCAAAGTGGCTGGGACGGAACGGTGGCTTGGCGGGTTCGTGAATTGGATTATGTATTCTTAATTCTTATTCAAGTGGGTCCAGCAGCGTGAGGAAGAGACAAGGGCTAACCAGATGGAATGGTCTAAGTGCTACGCACAACTGTGAGTGTGTGAGTTGTAGCTTGCTAGACCAGGTGTAGTAAGACATGTAGTGTGGCTCGAGGCTCAAGGCTCAAGTGGGCAGGAGTCGAGTCAAAGCGTGGCCGGCCTCGCTTAGAAACCTCGGCGCTCGGCCCCCATCCGGCAGAGGAAGATGGGCGAGCAAAAAGCGTCAGCACGCTACGCTCTTTTGAGTGGGGCGTGGCTGCGTGAGGCGTGGCTGCGTGGGGCGAGCAGAGTCAGAAGGTGGCCCCGAGGCGTGGCCTGGTCAGATGGCGCTTGCGTGCGTGCGTGCGTGCGTTTGTGCGGGTGTGTGCGTGCGCTTGAGGGGCTGGTTGGCCCTTTGCGCTTCTAGCGCAGCGCACGACGCTCCCCCCTCTTTGGCCCTTCCCCACATCCTACATCCATCTCGTCTCCCCCGGTCATCGTCGTCGCTGTCGTCCATCGTCGCTTCGGGCTGCCTCTCCTTCCTTCCCACCCCCTCATCCACCCCCGGTTTTTACGTTATGGTCTCCGCCGCCGATTTCCAGAAGCAGCACCAGGCGAGCCTCGCCGAGGCCGCCGCTGCCCCCGCCGAGCCCGCCCCCATGGCTGACCCCTTCCCCTCGCTGACCCAGGACCCCTTCCCTCCGCCTCCCGTTGCCCCCCACGCCAACGGATACGGCAGGACCAACGGTAACGAGAAGAAGAATGTCCAGCCCGACTTTTCCTCCGAGATGGCCTTCCCTTCTCTCGGCTCCGCCCCCACCCAGCCCAAGGGCCAGTGGGGTAAGAAGCTCGCCCCCGGATCCGCTGCTTCGGCCCCCAACGCAAAATCCCCGGCCGGCGTCGGATCGGCTTCCACCTGGAACGGCTCCGCCCCTGTTATCCAGCGCTCGGTCCAGCAGCACTCGTTCTCCCTCACCATCTCCCAGGAGACCCTCGCCAAGCTCGGAACCGCCATGTCCAGGGTCCAGAACAAGTACAAGAGCGTCAAGATCGAAGCCAGCACCACCCGAAAGGCTGGCGCCACCACCTTTGTCCTCCGTGCTGCCGACGATGCCTCCATCAAGCAGGCCAAGAAGGAGCTCACCATTCTCCTTGCCAAGCAGGTCGTCATCCAAGTCATGATCCCCGCGTCGCTGCGCGCCTTTGTCATTGGTGCCAAGGGTGAGTAGCCAAGTAGCAACCAGAGGCGGGAAACGAGGATGAATCATCCGGGATCGAAGATCGGACATTGTTGGCGACGCGCATGATGCTGACGGCGTGGTCCATTTTTCTCCCCATCCTCCTTCGGCAACCGGCAGGAAAGAACCTCCGAGCCATCACCGACCAGACCGGAGTCCGCGTCAATATCCCCCCGCGCGATCCCGCCGCCGACGCCGCTGCTGACGCTTCCCGCGAGGTTGACTACGACGAGGAGGAGCAGATCCCCGTCACCATCGAGGGTGATGAGATCAACGCCCAGCAGGCCCAGTCCATGATCCAGGCCATCGTCGCCGAGCGCACCTCGCGCACCACCCAGCGCCTCACCCACATCGACCACGTCTTCTACCCCTTCATCTCCGGAGCCAAGGGCGTCAACGCCGCCAAGCTCGAGAGCGAGGTCGGCGAGGGCGATGTCAACGTCCGCGTCCCTCCCCGCGCCGCCTTCCTGCCCGCCAAGGAGAGCGATGACGAGTCCGCCGCCAACGGAGAGCCCAAGCGCGAGCGCGACCTCGCCATCATCGTGTCGGGTGACCGCGAGAAGGTCGCCAAGGTCATTGCCGCCATCGAGAAGCAGGTCGACGAGATGAAGAACTCGTTCCGCACCCTCGCTATCAGTATCCCCAAGCGCCAGCACCGCTTCCTTGTCGGCGAGGCCGCCAACGAGATCCTCGCCTCGACCTCGTGCAGCGTCGAGCTTGCCAGCATCGACGACCCGTCGGACAGCGTCACCATCCGCGGTCCCCAGACCCAGCTTCCGCTGGCGCTGACGGCAGCCATGGAGAAGGCGAACGCCGTCCGCGTCGAGGTCGTCGATGTCGTTGCGCTCCACCGCGGCGCCGCTGGCAACGACCTGGCCCACGCCAAGAACGTGCTGCGCTGGCTCAACGTCGGCGGTAAGCTGCCGCGCTCGCAGGCCGCCCAGGTCTACCTGCCGCGACCGGCCATTGTCGAATCGTCGGGCAACGTCCAAATCGAGATTGTCGGACCCGACGCTACCGAGGTCGCCCAGGCGCGCGAGTCGATCCAGGAGCTCGTTAAGCGGGTGCCGCCCTCGTTCGTCCGCGAGATTGACGTCGACCCGCTTCTCCACCGGCTCATCATCGGCAAGAAGGCGCAAGGCCTGAAGCCCTACGAGGCTCGCGGCGTCGACGTCATCTTCCCCCCGCCCTCGGCGGCCCTGGTCGACGGCGAGTCGCGATCCGACGTGCTGCTCGTCCTCGGCGGCTCCGGCGTTGTCTCGACGCTCCCCGCCGACAAGAAGGCGCGCGATGCCAAGGCCAAAGAGATCCTCGACGGTGTCGAGCAGGACATTGTCAAGGCGCAGGTGGCCGCTGCTGACCTCAAGACTGAGACGTTGACCGTTGCCGCCAAGTTCCACCGCGCCATTCTCGGACCCAATGGAACCACGCTCAATGCCGTCATTGGCGAGGACCGCGCCGTTGCCGTCAAGCTGGGATCCGGCAAGGCCAACGACAAGGCCGCGCCGCAGAAGGGCGCCGCCGCTCTGTCAGAGGACTCGATCGTAGTTCGCGGACCCAGCACCGAGGTTGACCGCGTCGTCAAGGAGCTCAAGCGCATCGCCGAGGAAGCTGAGCAGGACAGCATCGTCAACGGCCACGTCGCCGAGCTGACGATCGACTCGGCCCACGTACCCCACCTCGTTGGCCGAGGCGGCGCCGCCGTCACCAAGCTGCGCGAGGAGCTCGGCATCAAGATCGACTTTGGCGAGCCCAGCGCGGCCGCCGAGGCCGACGGTAAGAGGAAGAGCAAGAAGGGCTCCACCACCAAGGTGGTCCTCACCGGCCGCAAGGAGAACGTCGAGGAGGCCAAGAAGCGGCTGCTGGCCCAGGCCGACAAGCTGGCCGACGAGACCAGCATCACCGTCAGGGTGCCCGCCGAGATGCATGGTAGCATCATTGGCCAGGGCGGCAAGTACGTCACCCGCTTGCAGGACACCTACGGCGTTAGGATCAACTTCCCCAGCGCCCAGTCGAGCGGCAGCGCCACGCCCGAGGGCGATGCGCCCAGCAAGTCCGCGCGAGCGGAGCAGAAGCCTGACGAGGTCATCATCAAGGGTGGCAAGAAGGGCGTCGAGGGCGCCAAAGCCGAGCTGCTCGAGCTGCTCGAGTACGAGAAGGAGCACAACAACGTCGTGACGCTCGTCGTCAGCAAGAAGTCGATCGCGCGCATTATGGGCAAGGGAGGCGCCACCATCAACCAGATCCGCGACGACACCGAGGCCCAGGTCGACGTCGACCGCGACGACGACGAGAAGGGTAACACCACTATCCGCCTCCGCGGCACCAAGAAGGCTGTCGCGGCCGCCAAGACGGCGATTCAGAGCATCGCCAGCGAGGTCGATGCCGAGGAGACTTACACCCTCTCGATCGCGCCCGAGCACCACGGCCTGCTCATTGGACCGCACGGATCCAACATCCGCGACCTCATCATCCGTGCCGGCGGTCCCGAGGACGCCAAGGCGTCGTCGCAGTACGTGCTCTTCCCGCGCCGCGGCGACAAGGCGGCTGACGTCGTCACCATCCGCGGACCGGCGCAACTGGCGGCTAAGATCAGGGACGAGCTCGCCAAGGCGGCCAAGGTGCTGGCCGATCGCGTCGTCTACGGTGTCATTGTGGCTCCACAGGCGCAGCGCATGCTGATCGGCCGCGGAGGATCGCGCCAGTCGGAGCTGCAGGCCAAGCACAACGTGCGCCTCGTCTTCCCCGGCTGGAAGGAGTACGCGTCGACGGGCACACCTGTCAATGCCGACGAGCTGGGTGAGGGCAACGACCAGACAATTGTCAAGATCTCGGGCGACATTGCGTCGTGCAAGGCCATCGCCGCCGAGATCAAGGAGTCGTTTGCGTCCGCGTCCAAGGTTGTCGAGGTGCCGCGCGCGCTGCATGCCAAGCTGGCGACGCCGCAGTTCTTCCGACAGCTGCGCAGCGAGTTTGGCGTCAGCGTCGACACGCCGCGCAACGTCGGCACGTCCAACGGTCACGCCAACGGTGGCAACGCCGCCGCTGCCTCGTCGGCGCGCATCGATGCCGACGATGACGAGTTCGAGTTCAGCATCACGGCGCTGTCGCTGTCGGACGACGCGAGCGTGTCGTGGACGCTGACGGGTAAGGACGAGGGTTCGCTCGACAAGGCATCGGCCAAGATCCAGGCGGCCATCCAGCGCGCGGGCGAGTTTTCGCATGAGGGCCGGCTCGTCGTCGAGCGCAGCGTCGTGCCGCGTATCATTGGACGCGGCGGAGCGGGCCTCATGAACATCCAGGCCGAGAGCGGCGCCAGCGTCGAGATTCCGCGCGAGAGCGGAGGTCTTTGCATCATCCGCGGCAGCGAGGCGGCCGTGCTCGACGCCAAGGAGAGGATCATCCGCGTCGCCCAGGGCGCTGCGCGCCGCGACTGAGTCGACGGAGCATAGCATTGATGGTTGACGTTTCTTTGCGAGAGAGAGAGAGAGAGAGAGAGAGAGAGAGAGAGAGAGAGAGAGAGAAACAAGACGAGCGAGAGGGGGAGAGAGAGAAGAGAAAGAGAGTCTCAGAGACAAGTTGTGCGTCGGTGTGTGAGTACAAGCGAGAGTGCGAGCGTGA
>JALNIF010003044.1:0-16604 GCA_026284005.1 Thecaphora frezii | reverse complement strand
CTCCCCGCTCGGTACCACCTCCTCGGCGCCCGAATCCTGCGTCGTCTGTGCAGCCAGGCTCATCAGCTGGCCGAAGCGCGCCTTGAAAGCGGCCACCTTCTGGTACCGGGGATCCGCACGATCGGTGAGGATGAAGCCACACTTGGGGGCGGCGGGAGCCTCGATAAACTCCGCCACGTCGTCGCCGACGTCGATCGCCGCCTCGCCGCCGCCCGCGTTGTCCTCCTCGATGAGTCCCGGCATTCCCGCAAGGGCAAAGCGCACCAGCATCAGGTTGCGGCAAAAGTCGTTAGACCATACCTTGTCGCGGACTCGACCCTCGCGCAACAGGTCCTCGAGCGCGTCGAGGGCTGGCTGGACCACCTTGTCAATGACCTCGAGAGCAAAGTCGATAGCATCCGCGGACGGCTGATACCAGCTGATCTTGACCTCGCTCGACTTGTATAGTCTGCCCCAGTGGAGGTGGGACCGCTTGGCAAACTCGGAGCTCTCCCACAGATCCGCGTTGACGAACCGCTGCTCCAGCGGGTAGATGGTGACGAGCGTCGCAATGACGCGTTGAACAAGGCGCGCAGCGAAGCTATAGCCCCGCTCCGTCTTGCACGATTTGGACATCAGCTGCATGACCTCGAGTAGCTTCTTTTGGTGCGGCAGCAGCGCGTCGCCAGCATGGCTCGTGGCGCCCAGGAGCACACTCAGGTACCAATGCAAGGCGGCGTCGCTCTGTACCGGGATGCTTGTGCTCGTCGTCCTCGTCGAGCTCGCGCCATTCTCGAGCTCGGCTGCGATCCTTGCAGTGCAGAGCGGCACAAACCTGTCCAGCACCAGCTTGCCGTTGGCTCGGGCAAAGCAACCAATCAGGACGCCAATCACCTTGACGACCGAAGCTGAGACCGTGGTGGCACAGTAGTCGGCAACGATCTTAAACATCTTTTCGAAGAGGTAAGGGCTCATTGCGGCGCAGACCGCGTCCGTCGCCATCATGACGAAGTGGATCACCCGCTCTTCGAGTTTGCCCCCGACGCGACCGGCTCTGCCTTCCTCGGGCAGCGCCTCGAAGAGCGCAAGGACGCTCTTGAAGAAGGCCGCGAGCCAGGGCTCAAAGTCGGCGGTGCTGAGGCGCAGCTGGTAGTCTTCCTCCAGCGGTGAAGGTCGGGGCGCCTCCTCCGACATGAGCGTTGCCCCAGCCGCATCAGTTGTGGCGCCGCTCGCCTCGAGGTCCATCGGCTGCACCTCTTCGTCGTCTGCGTACGCCCTCGACCTCGTCAAGTCGTCGATGCAGATCGGAAGCACGGCGAGCGTGATAAAGAGGCACGTGCTCACCGTCTTGCCTGGATCATTCAGGTCGATGCCCGGGATGCAGAGCTGCAACAGCGGCGTCAGATGCTTACCGCCCGCCCGATACATCTCCCGCGACACCATCACAGGCGATAGCTGCGAGAGTGCTGTGATGATGGCGTTGGTACGATGCGTGGTCTCGAGCGCTTCAAGAGAGTCGAATGACCTCTCGAGGACGGCTGGAATGATGAGCTCGGGCTCGAGGATGGCGAGCCACTTCAGGCTCGCGTGCGAATAGCTCATCGTGAAGGGGTCCCGCGAGAACATCGACAGCAGGCACACCGTCCTCAGGCTCGAGACCAGCTCGCGCTTGATCTCGGGCGTAAGCCGAAAGTGGGCCGGGATCTTGCAGTCCTGTCTCTCTTCCTCCTTGTATCGCTTGAGGAATTCGTACGTGAGGTGCTGGACGAGGCACGAAAGCTGGGCCTGCCAAGGCCCATGGTTCGAGGGATGGAAGAAGCTCTCCGTCGCCTGAATGAACTTGGCCATGTGGTCGAGCGCCTTGGATCCGCCAGGATAGGTGCGCACGCCGCCAGATCCGGACAGGCCGCCAAGGTGCGGCGATTCACCGGGAATCGGGGTTCCGACGGCAGGTGTAGGCGCCGCCGACGGTGTCGCCGTTTGACTGGCCACCGGCCCATCGCGGGAGATGGAATAGGCAATGATGACGGCAAAAGAGTGCAGCCGATCCGTCTGTCTCTTCATCTTGAGCGTCACGCCGGATGCAGCCGCGTCGGGTCCGGTGCGGAATTTCGAGGACTGTGCTAGCAGCGCTGCGTTTGCGCTTTTGCTCGCTCCGACGGGCAGACCCGCGGATCTGAGGCACTTGGTCATGATGAGCGAAAATTGCGATTCGGTAAAGATGCCAATCTCGTTAAAGAGGCCGACTTTGGCGGCTGAGGTATCCGCAGCGGCCTGGAGTCCTTGGCGTTGCACATCGTCCGAAGCATCGGTGCCTGGCGTAGCCGTGTCGACGCTGATCGACGGGTCGCTGACGTGCATCTCGGCAAGCCTGGCCAGCAGATCGAGCATCTGGTCGTCAAAGAGCGACGAGTTGAAGCTCTCCCAGAGGCGGAACATGGCCGGCAACCAGCGCTGTGGATGGCTGATTGGCAGGAAGTGGACCAAAAAGGCTTGCGATGCAATGACAGAGTTGATGTTGCTGCCATCAAGCTTGGGCAGGAAGGTCCGGAGCATCTCGTCCGCCTCGCTCGGCGCGAAAAAGCGCTGCGCCGCCTCTGCAAGGTCAAGGAGGAAGTCTGAAACGTTGGTCAGACCGGTCCTCCGCTGCTTGGGAAACAGCTCCTTCTCGAGGAGGTTGTAGAGCGGCTTCCAAGGCAACACCAAGTCCTTGATATCAAGCTTCTTCTTGTTCCTGCAACAGCATCAGGAGGGAGAGAAAGTGAGTTATAGCACTGCAACGTCGGTCCAGCCCAAGACCAAGAGGAGCGAGCAGAGTCAACTCCAGTACAGGTTTGTACGTACTCTATCAAGCTCATGCACATCTCCGCCGCGACCTGGACCATCCGCGTTTCCAACCCTGGCAGCACAGTAAGCTCGTAATAGAGCCGAGCCAGTCTAGCCCTCGTCTGCCGCAGCATCGGACTGTGGTACGAGCAAGGGAGGGAGGACACACAACACACGTCAGGTCCGCCCGCTTGGATCCGGCCACCGTGACCCATGCCCATGGCGCCAGCAGGCCACACTCACTATCGCAAGGACATCAGGCACTTTAGGTAGAAGGTCCATTGTCCGAGGCCTACGTCGAAGCTGTTGGCGTCGTCATGGAGACGGAGACGGAACCAAAGCAAGCGATCAGTGACCGAGCCTCGGGATCGGTCTTCGCTTATTACGATCGGCTGGCTCACTCTTTGGTCCTGACGCAGTCGACAAGCCTGCGGACAACGTGGTCGAGCCTGGCGTCGAACTCCTCGAGCGTCTCGCAAGCGTAGGGCAGGCTGTCTGGGTACTCGAGCTGCGCTTTTCGGTTTTCCATCTTGGCCTTCTTGGTCATCTTTGGCTCGGCAGCCGCCGGCTTGGAGAGGGCGGGTTGGATCGCATCGAGAGAGAGGTGGGGGACGTCTGCCTCATCTTCGGAATCCTCGTACTCGACCATCATCTGGACATCACAAACGAACGCCAGCAAGACCATGATGGAGGAGTCAGCGCGCTCCGCTATTCGGTAGCTTGGAGCTTCTCGAGAGAATCTAGATAGGAGAAAGGGCGCCGCGCTCACCTCCATGGGGCTATCAATCTCGAGCACATCATCGTCCATGACTGGCGTGAGACCGAGGCTCGGCCTCCAAGGGGTGGTTTAGGTAGAAAAGGAAAAAAAAAAGGGAGGGGGTTAACTCGACTGCTCGATGCCGCTGTGGAGCGTTGTGCACGGTGGGGCTGAGTGCGGTGCAGATGGTGGTGAAGCCAGGGGTGGACTTGTCGGGCTAGGTTGGGGAGGATTGAGAGGATAGCAGTAGGCAAAAAATGCAAGAGGAATGAGAATGGGGCCGGAGGAGCGTGGCTAAGTGGCTTCTATAGCTGAGCGAAGGGCCCAGGAAGGTGCGAGGGAGCGAATGAGGGCTGCTGCCAGAGTTGGGTAGGGAAGCTGGCTTTGTTGAGCGGGCAGAGGCAGTGGTGGAGGCGGGCGGGCAAAGGACGAGGCGAGCAGCAAAGCATCGCCAGGCGCGAAGAAAGCCGGGGCCACGCCAGCACCGCTTGCGCGTCCACCTCGGACGCCTCCAGCCGCAACCTTTAGCTGAGCCAAGACTAAGTACTACTTCAACCAACTACCTACTACAACTACCACTACATATGTACTCTACTCTCAACGCTTTCCACCCCACTTACACGCATACATGCGTCCCACTTTACAACAAAGCCACTGGTAAAGAGAGATCAACAGACTTTACTTATCGCGACACCTCCACAAACACACACACACACACACACACACACACGCACGCACGCACGCACGCACCCCTCGCTCGCTCACCACCTGCAACCCCAGCACTAAAATCACCGCCCCCTTTTCCCTGTCGCCTACAATGATCCGCATGGCAGCTAGTCCTTATCAGCCGCCGCGCTGCACCGCATCCCAACCCACAAGACAGAGAGAGCAAACGAGCTTTCCATCGCCACCGCCGCTAGAATAAGAGTACATCGTAACATTACGGTCAGTAACATCAGACAGTTCGTGGATGCAGGCGTCCCCAGGACATGAAAAAAGAAACAAGCCGCGCAGCGAGAGTTATACAGGTGAGGTGGAGGGGAGGTGGTACCGAGCGGGGAGAGGGCCGTCTTCGAAGCGATGTCGCACGGAGGTCAAAGAGAGAGAGATAGAAGAGAACAGCAAAAGGGGGGAAGCCCATGAAGCCGAAAGCCAAGACGGCCGCTATGGGCCGAACAGCTGGAAGCACAGGAGACGATGTAATCTTCCCAGCCCGCCCTTAAGAGTTTGCGGCCTGGACGCCGATTCATCTACATGAGCCGTCCGCAACGGCTCGATGATAGCTCCAGGTGGCATCGATGCCGACCTCCACCAAAGATCCAAGTGGTCTCGCATGCGTTGAACTCGCGGTCGACCTTGAGCGGGTATCGGGCAGTGCGGCGGATAGCCGAGCTCTGCTTCCCCTGAACAAGTCGCTCCCTATAAGCGGCGACGGGAAACATCCTTCGGCAGGCGGGGCGACATCCGAATTCGGAGCAGGCACTTAGCAGCATCCGCCCTTCTTTTGCTGGCCACCATCGTCGGCGCTCGGCTGGACCGTGATCGTCTCTCCACCAGACGGTTTGATGACATCGTCCGACGACTGCAGCGCCTTGTTCGAGACGATGCGGTAGATCTCTGTTTTGCGGGCGGAGTGGCGTAATCGCGAGGTGTGCAAAAAGGTTAAACGAGCACGGGGCATTGGCAAGGTCAGCATCCCGCACGCCGAAATGGCGAGCTGACTCGGGTGTATGTGTGGTAGGGAAAGCGTCGACTCACCGGTCAAAATGTTCTGGAATGCCTGCTCCACGTTCGACGCATCCAACGCGGACGTCTCGATGAAGGACAGGTTATTTTCAGCTGCAGTGGCAAAAGGACAGGGCAAAGCGGCGCGGTCGCACCAAGGCAGACGGGTCAGCACGTGTGGGGAGCCTGAGCTAATCGCGACACAAGTCCACGGTCTGGGACACGTACCCGCAAAGGCCTTGGCCTCGTCGGTGGGCACCGCTCGCAGATGCCTCAAATCGCTCTTGTTTCCGACCAGCATGATGACAATGTTGCTGTCAGCGTGGTCCCGGAGCTCCTTGAGCCATCGCGAAACGTTGACGTAGGTAGGGTGCTTGGCGATGTCGTACACGAGCAGCGCTCCCACAGCGCCGCGGTAGTAGGCTGATGTGATGGCGCGGTATCGCTCCTGGCCGGCTGTGCAGAGGGCATCGCGGAGCGGCGGCGGAAGGAGAACAAGGGGAAAGTGTCAGTGCACCGATAAATGCAAGCGTTCGCTCTGCGTTGCGTTGCGTTCCGCCGGCGCATGCCGCAGAAGCTGCTGGGCGTGGCTCAACGGCAGCGGTTGCGATGGATGCCATGCTTGCCCGAATCCTGGCTGACACAGAGTGTCATGCCTTGAGAAAGCCCACTCTCACGGGCAGACGAGGCGAGACTGCAGCGGTATTAGGGAAAGGGGCTGCACTGCCGGTGGGTTGCCGGCGCAAGAGCGAGCTGGCGGCCGCAGACGTCGCCGTAACGGCGCTTCTCTGCCAGGGCGCGGATGCGCATGGACGGCACCTACCAGTATCCCAAATCTGCGCCTTGACCGTCTTTCCGTCTACCGAGATGCTTCGGGTGGCGAACTCTACGCCGATGGTGGACTTGCTCTCGAGGCTGAACTCGTTTCTTGTGAATCGCGAGAGGAGGTTGGACTTTCCAGTACCGCTGTCTCCGATGAGGACCACCTTGAAGAGGTAGTCGTAGTTGGACTCGGCGGCCATGATGGGTAGGAGCTGCGATGGGGTGCGGCGCGGGGGATGGGTCGGAGATCCAGGACAAGGGCGCGGGGCCGGTGAGCGCGAAGCTGGACGGTGGCGGCGAAGAAAGGAAAGCAGAAAAGGAGGCAAGGACGGTGGTCTGTAGCCTAACAGAACCTGCTGTCGAGTTGGCGAGGACGAAGTGCAAGGGGGCGGAAGATTGGTGGCAGAGGGGATGCGGAGGGGAGGGTGAGCCGAGGGGACGCAGCGCGTAAAGGCGTCGGCAGCAGCAAAACAGGTTTGGGCCGAAGGGTCAGCAGGTAAAGGGGTTGGTCGTAGCGTCAACAGTAGCAATAAGGTGTCGTGGAGGAAAGAGGCGGTGGTGCGGAACCGCCGATGCAGAGTTGTATGGCGAGCGATAGAGGGTCGGAGGGAGGCAAAGGGGGGTAAAGGGGCGACAGGCGACAGAGGGCGCCAGGCCGAAGCAACCCACACAGCGTCGGCGAGCGCCGTCGAGGCTGAATGTGCGTCTTTGATGAGTTACGTGCGGCCAAAGGAAAAAGGCGGCAACCAACCCACGCCCACCTGCTGCCTGTCTGTCCGCACGCACACACTCACCCACTCTCACGCACTCACGCACGCACGCCCTCACGCACTTACGACTCTACGCCCGCCTAGCTAAATGTCGCAGTAGTGCGTGCACTAGAATCTGTTACACTGTGACTTGGCTTTTTATTCTGCATGGCCCACTTACACCACAGACGTCCAAGTCTTGACACTAACCCAATCCACACTAGACTCGCTACTAGTAAACCCTGGCAGAGCGGCAGTTGTGAGTATGTGTAGCAGAGGGCAAGTCAGCCGTGCGGGGCTCCTGTACCCGAAATACGCAGGGGCACGTCCAGCACCAACGCTCCAAGCATGCAAAGTAGCCCCAAGTAAGTGACAGTAACTAGGCGGCCCGCTCTTGACCAGCCCCACCAGGGTAGCGCAGGTGTTGCCTTGGGTTGAGCCGAGCCCGATTTGTGGTTTCTCTGGTTTTTATTTTGGCTGTCGTCTGATCGAGGTTTCTCACTTTTTTGAGAATTCGCTCTGCCCAGAGTCCCTTTGAAGGTATGTCGATTCTAATTGAGGCGATTGTATTCGCACGGTATTGCCTCCTCGTTATCACCCAACACCCAACGCCAAGTGGGCGCTTCCAATCTGGGCGTGCGCTAGAGAAGGTTGCTAAAATGACTAGTGAGTGTAGGCAAGCCGACGAGTGTCCGACTAACCACTGGCATGCGACGGTGTGATCGATCCATCAAAGGCATCAATTGAGTTAAATCAAAAAGGGGAAAAGGGAGGCGTCCGTCGGGACTTGAACGCGCTTTCGAATCGAGCAATGAGCATTAACCAACCAAATATTTCAACTACTGTGCTGCCCCGATGCTTTCATCCAAAGGTACTCTTTGGGCAGCCAGGGTTGTGTGCATGTGGGCCCAGCCCCCCTTTTTTTTTTTCTCGCCCGTCAGAGGGTAGGGCCGTGCTCAACCCCCAAGTCGGAAAGCGCACAATCTGCATGCCGCGTTGGGGAGCGTCCTTGAAGTTTTCGTTTTCGGCTCATGACGCTCGCTGCGGCCAGACGCTCGTGGTTTTGACGTGTGCCTCATCGCTCAGCCCCACGGCCGCCCTACCGACGACCAGGGCATCGGCTCGACGCTCTGCCCTCGCCCCAATACCGTGCGATATGGCTCGTCTCGACGGATCCGTTCGCTGCAACTCGTCGCAATCGCGTCGCTGGTACATGGCTCAACTAGCTACACACCTCGACCCTCTTACCATCTCATCCTCCCAAGGCAGACCGCGCAAGGCCGGTCGCGGTATGCCTCTTGAACTTCCGCACCGATCCCCCTCTTCTACCGTTCTCCATCCAGCCGAACCCCTTTCACGGACCAAAGAATGCGTCGCGATCCTTCTATCGCACCAGCATGGGGTGGCACCAGAATAGTAGAAGCAGCATCGATTGCAACCAAAGCTGTAAAAGCTCAGGGACGGCGGGCATCGTGTGTTTTGTTTTTCTCTCTCTCTGTCGGAAATAGATCTGGGCATACAGAACCGCAACGCATACGCAACGAAAGCAGCCTTGTCCCTCCGACCCCACAGCTCCCAAGACATCCCTCCTGTCCAGTCTGCCGGAGCGTGGAGGTGTGCACAGGGGTTTTCCGGGATCGGCAGGCACACGCTAACAATGTAAGGATCAGAACGACATCGCTACAGTCCATCCAGGCCGTGTGTGTGTGTGTGTGTGTGTGTGTGTTTGGGGGGGGGAGGGCGAATGATTGAGACGGATGGGTGCGACCATGGGCGTGCAGACAGAATTTTTGGAGGCACGAAACCGCGCACCACGCTCGCGACGAGACGGTGTCCCTCATTGCTTCGAGGTTTTGACGTCTCGGGGCCTCTACTCTACCCTCTACCAGAGGCGCGATGTCGGGTCAAACGCACCACTGCCGTATACGCCATATTGTTGACCAGCATCGTAGGGATTGTGTTGTTGCTGCGGCGGCGGCGGCTGTTGCTGCTGCTGCGGATGCGGCTGCTGATGAGAATGGTGGAGATGTTGCTGCTGCTGCGGCGGTTGCGACGGTGGTGCTTGCGGCGGCTGCTGGTGGTGGTGGTGCGGCGGTTGCTGCTGCCTGCCGTGTGATGCGTGCATCCCAGCCGCGTTTTGAGGATGCTGTCGAGGCTGCTGGAACGCCCGCGAGCCCGCGCCAGGGTTCTGCGAGGGGTGTGGGTGGCCGCCGCACGGGGCAGGCCCGCCCGATCCGGCGATGTTGCCGCTGCTCCAGTGGCCGGGGTAGCCAGCGTAGGGGTTCTGGCCTCCAGGCTGGCCCCCGAGCTGCGGTGGCTGCGGCTGCGACTGGTGCGACTGGTGCGCTTGGTGCTGGAGCTGCGGATGGGGCTGCTGCTGCAGCTGCCCGTGCAGGCGACCCTGGTGGGGCCCGGCGTGCGCGTGGGCCCTACCGTAACCGATGGGCTCGCTGGCGATTTTGGAGCTATCCAGCACGCCGAGACCGGCGCCGGCCGCTCCCCCGCTGCCGCTGCTGGCGTCACCCAGAGCGCCCTGTCCAGCCATAGGGAACAGCGAGTACCCGCCGCCGTGCGCGTGGGACGGACTCTGAGACGGCTGCGAGGCCAACCGACCCATGCCGTTGTAAGGCGAGACGGGGGCGGAGTTGACGGTTCCGTGCGAGCCGTAAGCTCCAAAGGGTGGACGTCCGTGGCTCGAACCGCCAATGGCGCCTCCATACCCCTGGAGAGCTCCAGCGCTGCCCAGGCTGCTCGACGGCGGCGACTGTACGTATCCCCCGTAGGCACCAAAGGCGTTCCTCGCCGCGGCGGCGGCCGCAGCCGCCGAGCTCGTCTGGCCCTGGCCCCGGTCGTGGGGATGCAGGGACGAGGCGCCAGCGGACGTGGCAAAGTGCTGCAGAGTCGGGGAAGACATCGAGTTGCCGCTCGACTGCATCGGCATGAATGCCGAAGCGGTCCTGTGCTGCGGCGTAGAACCTTGGGAGTGCGATCCGCCCGGGCCCGAGGGGCGCGGGTGCGCGATGGCGGGAGAAGCAATGTCTAGCGACGGGCTCCGCGTGGTCGGATCGAAACCGTTGCTTCGGGTGCCGACGGGGGAGAGCTCGGCGTTCTGAGTCGCGCCGTCCGAGGCGTTGGCATCGTAGCGGCTGTAGTCGCTGAAGCCGGCCTCTGGATGGGACGCGCCACGGACGCCGCCGTGGCTGCCGAGGTCCGGAGCGTCAGGCGCCGAAGCGTCGTCGGCGCGGAAGTCGTGGACGCTGAGCGGCATCGCCGACGGAAGGAAGTCGTCGCCGATGTCCTTGAGCGAGTTCTGCGTCTCCTTTCGATCATTGCCGGTGGGCAGTGACCAGACGTTCTTGATGTGATCACGGTCGGCGATGTTCGACGAGCGCGGCTCCAACACCGGGAAGGTCAGCGAGCTTTGGCCCCACGTCGCCGTGGACGAAAGGCTCGGAGACGGCAACACCGAATTCTGCTGCCGATCGGCGATGCATCGTCGTGGGCGACGGTATTCGAGGGAGGCAAAAGGTCAGTGCACAGCGAACGACGCAGATGACCTTCAACGTTGCAACGAGAGGCCGACAGATGGCAGGATTTGCGAGACTTACCGTGTTCGCTGGAGTCTGCGACGAGGAGCTCCGGCCAGACCCGCCGATGGTGTAGGGCGACAGCCCCGTAGCGTTGAGACCCGTCTTGCCTTCAGTCTTGATCTCGCTGCTGACCATAAATGATACCGGCGAAGGGGTGCTCAGGTTGCGATCGCCGAAAAAGGCGACGGGGGTATTGGAGCTACGCCGCTGCTTTTGACGGAACCCTGCGCCCGGGTGACTACTGAGGCCTGTGAATGCCGTGCTGTCAACGCCGTTTCTCGGGTGGTCCAGGGGCCCGAGCGAAGACTGCGACGTGGCAGCGCTGATGGCGGCGCGGAAGGGGCTGCGAGCCTCGGCCTTGGGATGGAGGCCGGGGAAGTGCGACGCCGCGGCGACGTCCTCGCGAGGCCGCTGTGGTTCGGTTCGGGAAAAGGCCGATTCGGCGATGGCGCCAGGGGCGGCGGCAAGCTCGCTCGAGCTCTGCACGTGAGCGACCTGGCCCGGGAGGCGGACCTGGATGGCGGGCGCGCCAGAGGTCGTCAGCTTGTTCGCAACGGCAGATGCAGGACCGGGACCAGACGATGCCGCCGTCTTGGCCATGGCCGAGACCGGTGCGGCTCCGCCGGACGCGCCCATCCGTGGCGACGCCGTTGCGCCGCTCTGTTGTACGGGGACGAGGTCGAAACGGGCCTGCTTTCTGACGCCGGCGCCATTGAGCCTGTCCTCAGCGGCCGGCGTCGGGGTCGGGAAGACGATCGCCGGGAGGCCCCGCGGCAGCGTCTTGGTGGGGAGGCTGACGGTCGTGATGACGGTGCCGCGATGGTACTTTTTGGGGAAGAACTGGTCGTCGCGCGACAGCGTCTTGATCGACAGGTGCGTCATGGGCGGATCCCAGGTGAGTGGGTAGACAGGTCGAACGAGGCTGTTTATGCTGGCGATGCGCGCGGACTGCGCCTTGAGCTGAGAGCGGTTCAGCTTTGGCTGTGCAGCCGAGGGACGGATGGTGACGGCAAATTTGTTCCACACCGGCGCACGGTCTGCCGGAATCTCGTCGCGCGTCGTGGGCTTCTCGATCGGCACCATGGCAGCGAGGTTAGGTCGCGGCTTGGCAGCACTAGCCCTCTCTTCGCCCGGCTTGGCGATATCCTGTCGTGGAGGCGTTTCCGTCGCGGCGGCGTTCTGCCTCGCCTTCTTCTCCCGGCCGCTGGAGCGGGTCTGTGTTTGCGGCTGCGGCTGCGTCTGTGGTTGCGCCAGCTCCCCATGAGCTTCCTTCTTGGCCGCCGGCGGCAGCGGCGCCGGCGACTTCTTCAGCTGATGGGCATCGGCGTTGGCGCTGGCAACGCTGGCGCCACCAGATTCGGCATTGGCTCGAGCAGAATCACGCGAGAGAATGACCTTAGGCTTGTCCGTCGCTGCGGAAAGGGGTTCCGCGGAGCCGCCAGCCTCGGGTGATTGGCGCGGAGACTCCGGGACTGCTTCGACGCGCTGATCAGAAGAAGATGGAGGGCCCGAGCGCCGATTCGGGGGCGCAAGGATGGTGCGGGTATGAGGCGAGCGGAGCGGCGCCTCGTTGACCTCGTCTTTTGGCCTCTCGACAGCGAGGCCTCCGCGCTCTGCGCCGACCGTGGCTTCGCCGCTCCTGTTGGCCCGCCAGCACGCAGCACGACCGTCTTGACTGGTTGGAAGCGGGGAAGCTTGCGCCTGCTGCCGCAGGTGAGGAGGTTCGCCCCTTCGCGCCATCTGCGGTGCAGCCGCCAGATGCGGCGGGGTCTTGCGGGTAAATGCGCCCGCATCCGTAGGAACAGCCGAAGTCTGCGTCGCCTCCCTCATCGGTGGCAACGCTGCGGATTGCCGCTGCGCGGCCAGTCGTCCGCCAAAGGCCGGGTTGACCGTCTGGAACTGCGTAGCACCGTCGGGTCTCTGTGATCGCCAGCCTCGCGGCCGCCAGACGTCGCCTTGTGCGGGCTCGGCGGCCTGTGGTGGGAGGTGGTTCCGAGGAGCGTCGGGCCTCTGGACCTCGGAGATCTCTCGGGTGCTCCGCCATGACGAGGCCACGTCCGAGGGGGCTTTGCGAACCGGAGATGTTTCGCGGTCGGGTTGGACCGGGGCTCGCGAGGGCTGCTGGTTCTGCTTCTGTCGCGCCTCCTCCGCCGCCCTGCGCTCCTCTTCCGCCGCCTTCTTAGCCGCTTCTGCCTTGAGCCTCTCTTCGATGGCGAGCGCCTTCTGCCGCGCCCGCTCCTTTTCCGCCTGACGCTCGGCCTCTTCCTCCTGGCGACGCTTCCTGGCCCTCTCGATGGCGCTCTGGACCTCTTCCTTTGCGTCGATGGACGAAGGTACGGCCGCGGGAGGCGCCCTCCCGTACAGGCTGAGACCATCCACGGCTTCTCTCGCCGCAGCGCGCGGACCCCACGCAGGTCTCATCGGCGGAGCCGGTGCCACCTCGGTGGCAACTGCCCGTCGGGGCTCGGGGGGAGGCGAGAACGACGTCTTACGGCCCGCACCACCTTCCTCGGTTAACGCTGCCGGAGCGCGAGCCAGATGAGGCGGCAGGGGACGGTTGAGGTGGGCCGGTGCGCGCGTAGCCGCCGCCACCTGCGGCACTGGCCGGGTCACAGGCGGTGCTGTGGCGGTCGCAGCGCCCTCCGCCGCGGTCGTCGACGCAGCAGCCGCGGACGTGGGGGCTGTGGACCTGTTTCTCTCTGCGGCAACGTTTGTGACGGAGGCGGCGCCCGAGACGGGTCCCTCTGGTCTCTCTGCGGTGTGTGGCGGCGCCGGCGCTGGCGCTGCAGACCTTGCGGTAGACTGGGCTGCCGCCAGTGGCGCAGGGGGGGCGGCTCCCGGGTTGAGCGAAGCTTGCCGTTGAGCCAGCGGACCCCACGCACGAACCGCTCTCGTAACCGTCTCGGCAGCAGATGTGGGGGCCGGAGGCGCGTCGGACCTGCTGGCCTGCCCATACGAAGTGGGCGCTCGACGTTCGCGGGAGCCGTATCCGTACGAGGGCTCCCGGGTCTCGGTGGGCGATCGAAGCGATACCGAGGCCCCGCCCAATGGGATAACAACCTTTTCGGGTTTGTTGTGCGATCGAGGCGGCGGATCCGAGGCGCCCTGCAACGAAGACTCTCGAACCATCCGCTGCGGGCCCCATACGAGCGGAGGTGCGGCTCGTGCCGGCTTCTCGCCGCTAGCCTGGTGCGTCGGCCTCGGAGGCCAACTGCGATCGTGGCTGACATCCCGGAAGCGGTCCTCCTTGCTGACGGGCCCGGAGCCCTGCGATTTGGTCCCCTTGTCGTCGGAGTGCGTAGGGATCTTGTACTGGGTTCCGTCGGCGAATTCGACCACCTCGCCGAGGTCCTCGTCCTCCATCTCGTCCCAGTGCTTTCCAGAGCCGAGCGAGGTTCCGCGGAACCTGTCCAGGTTCTGTAGGGCCGCTTGCTGCCTTGCTGCCTCGCGAGCGGCGGCGGCCGCCGCCTTCTCCTCCTGCTCCTGCTTCGCCTTCGCCGCCTCCGCCGCGGTGGGGAAGTCAGACAGCATCGAGCGTCCCGAAGCGTTCAGGTTGGAGGACGAGTTGGTCTTGAGATTCGCCCAGGGAGCCTTGCTCACGCTCGCCGGGCTCGCGGCCCTGATCGAGGACCCGAGAGCGGCGTTGCGCAGTCCGGGGCTCGCCCTTCCCGGCGTCGAGCCGGCGTCAAGCCCGGCCGAGAGCGGACGCGGCGAGTGTTCGCGGGTCATGGTCACCAGCCGAGGCGAAGCAGTAATCTGCGGAGGGTGGGTTGCCAGCGCTGTAGAGCTGGCCGGCTTGGGGCTGGCCGCCGCTGCGATGCCGGCAACAGGAGCGGAGACCTCCGACGGGAGGGGACCAGCAGAGGGCGGCGCCGAGGGAGCCGACCCCGCGCTCGGGGAGGGGCTCATCTTGGCGGCGGCGGGCACTGTCTTTGTCGCCCATCCCGCAGGTTGCGGCTTGGGAACACTCGAAAGCTTGGCAGAGGTGAGCCGCGAGGCGGACGAGGGCGAAGAGAGCCGAGACACTGGAGACATTGTCGTTGGCATCGCACCAGCGGAAAAGCATCCACCAGCCGGGAAAGGTCAGCCGAGGAAGGGCTCGTGGTAGCGCGCAGCACGCAAACGAAGAGGGCCGGGTGAAAGGACAGGGAATACTCCCTCCAGCAACTTACAGGATGCTCCGGCTTGCAGAGGCGAGGCGGATCCGCCGAGCTTGGAAGATGACGGGGAGATGGCGCCCGGAGTGGGTCCCGCCTTTTCGAGGAAGCGCTTGTTGACACTAAGCGATGTGAATTTCTTGGCGTTGAGGCTCTGCATCGACGGCGATTGGGTGGCGGCCGCTAGGGCAGGGGCAGCGCTGGGAGCTGCATCACCTTGGCCGGCCGCTGCCTTCGAAACGGCGCCGGCTTCGTTCGAACCCTCTGCGCCGGCAGGGCTGCTGGCGGCGTCGGGATTCACCAGCGTCGCGACGGCCCCGGCATGGCTCACGCCCTCTCCGCCGGAGATTGCCTCCGGAGGGATCGCTGTTGCTGCTGCGGCGGCGGCGGCGACGGCATCGCCCTCGGCGCTGCGCGCGATTTCCCCTACTGGAGCATCGACGCCGGTTCCAGCCGCGGCAGCTACAAGTTGCTGATCAGCTGGCTGCCCCTCGGTGGGCTTGACAGCATCTGCGATGGCCAGTGCAGCCTCCTGGGGGACGCCATTGGGGGCGACCTCCTCTGTCCGCCGAGTGTTGGTGTCGTCGCTATGCTTGGTCGTTTGTGCGAGCCCAGCGTCGGTCTGGATCACGGCGGCGGTGGTGGCGTCGGAAGCGGCGGCAGACTTGGATCCATCAGCCGATGAATCTGAATTCATTTTTCGATAAGGGCGGATGATGGACGGCTGCCTTTGCACATCTGAACCAGGGTCGTGTGCTAGAGAGACGGCGCTCTGGCGGAGGGGCGAAGGGAACAAATTCGGAGGCCGGTCTGCGAGCGTTCCCGGCTGGTCGGTGTAGCTTAAAAGAGGTGAGGTGGCGGGATGGCGATGCAGCGGGATCTGAGAGCCGGCAAAGGGTAGGGCAAGGAGCAGCGGCGGAGAGTTTGGAGCAGCAAGAGGTCCAAGGCAAGAGTATGCACAATGATGGGGCGGTAGCAGGCGATGCGAAGCAAGAGCAGAAGAGAGAGAGGAAGAGAAAGAAGGTCGACCAAGGCCGCGCGCTGAGTAGGGCCAAGGGGCGAGAGGGGAGGCGGGCAAGCTCGACGAGGGCGACCCAAGGCAGAGGTGGATCAGGTCTAGAGGATGGATGGCGTCGCTGCCTGGAGACGGAACGAGGACGGCGACGGAGAGGTAGAGAGGGGTGGTGTGAGGGGCAAGAGGAAGACGGCGAACGCGATCGATGCCTCGACCGCCTCACTACACTCTGCTAGTTACCAATATAAATGATAATCCATATCTGCCTACTCAGCCTGCTTGGTCTACCTAAGCAGGCGCGTAATGCACATTTGCCTTCGCTGTGGTCTGACTACATTTTTTGACTCTAACTAGTTCTTGATATCGGCATCCCGCTGAGCCAGACTTTTTTTTTTCTTTCCTTTTTCATCTTTTCCTCCCCTCCGTCTTTGCCCATGGAGCAGGGTGTGTCCGCCCGCTCGCTTCGCCCAACCCGTCAATCGACAACTTTCTGGGCCAGGCGGGTCTCGTTGTAGTTGGTACTTTTAGGTGATGACTTTATTTCTCGCTTTGTTTCCTTCTCTCGCCTTGTTAGATCCCTCGTACTTTTTCGCTCAAGCCTCTGCTGGACTTTGTCTTCCCCTGCTTGTAACTGCTTTTCTTAGATTTGATCTTCGTTTTGTGTTTTGTTGTGGCCTCCAGCCATCGGTTTGCTTTGCAAGAAGTACTACTCCCTGATGGTGGATGATAGAGTAGAGGAGTTGTATTGTTACCAGCGCCGCCGCTAGGCTGCGCTGCGTCGCGAGGCCGGTATCCGCCCAGCCAGGCGACATTACAAGAGTCGTCTTTACTCGCATCGGACCAGAAGCGTTGTGCGACGGCTCGGCTTTGGCTTTCGGCCCCTTTCGTCGCCGGCTAACGGAGCTGAAAAAAAAAAAAAAAAAAAAAAAAAAAAAAAAAAAAAAAAAAAACGCTGGGCGGAGGAGGCGAAACCGAGTAAAAGAA
>JALNIF010003039.1:0-11865 GCA_026284005.1 Thecaphora frezii | reverse complement strand
TTAAATGTGCAAGCTCCAAAAAAATGTCAGGGCTCCCTATACAAGAGCTCCACACAAGCTCCAAAAAGGAGCTCATTTTTTGGAGCTTGATGGTTGAGCTCCAAAAAACGAGCCCTGTTGGAGCTGCGAAACATCACTAATGTAGTATGCATGGCAGCCTAGCTCGCTCTAGACGGTTAGGCAGCGTCTAAGACGGGGGGTGAGTGCTGGCTCGAGGTGGCGAAGCGGGCTTGCGGCGGAAATCCCGATTCATGTTTTCATAACTCATAATTGCCGAGTTAACAATGTGGACCGTGCTCGTAACCCCCGCGCAGCGCGTAGCGGGTTGGGAAGAGAGGCGACTGTGTGTCGTTACAACTAAGTGCATCTATGAAATTCAGAGGAAAAGTGAAAGCGAGCACCAAGCGTCGGCGGAGGCGTCCTTCTGCTGCGTCCACCACCTCGCCCTGCCTCACTTCCCCGCCACTGCCGCCTTAGTTCTGCCGCTGCCCGTCGCAGCACCACTGCTTCTCCTCAACCATGCTTGAGCCGCGCTCCATCCAGGAGCCTGGCGGCATCGCCTCTTTACAGCCGGTCCCCCCGTACAATCTCGAACCGCTCCTCTACCCGGCGCTGCCTCCGGACGATGCCTCTACCTCGCCCGATCCCAGATCGCCCGCTGGTCTGGCCCAGTTGCACTCCAAGGCGGTGCGCTGCGCCGAGGGCGACGGCGGCAACCTCTACATCGGCACCTCGGATGGCGTCATCCACGCCTATACCATCATCGTCCCCCCGCAGGGCACCAGCCGCTCCTCGAGGCCCAGGTACCGCCTACGCACCAGCCGCCTCATCTCCAACAACGCCAGGCCGGTCGAGAAGATCCTCCTTCTCGCCAGTCTGCCCCTAGCCGCGGTCCTGTGCGAGGGCGTCCTCTCCTTTTACACGTTGCCAGACTGGGTCCCCGCACGGGGGCTCCCGTCCACCAGGGCCGTCAGCACCGTCGTCTTGGACGACGACGAGGTGCTCAACAATGGCGGCGTCGACGGCGCTGGGATGGTGAGCCTGTGCATCCTCCGTCGCAAAAACATCCTGCTGGCCAAGGTCGGCCAGAGTGAGCATCGCGACCCTGCCTGGGCAGTCATCAAGGTAAGCTTGGCGCAAGGCGCTCATACACTGCGAGCTGCGTCCAGAGTATACTAGGTGTTCAATGTACCTGAATCGTTGACTCACCCTTTTCCTACCAGGACATTCCTCTTCCCGGAGGCGCCATCGTCGCAAGGAGGTACGGCGACGCCCTCTGCATCGCTAATACCGTCGAGTATAGCCTGGTCGACCTTTCGAATGGCTTCGTGACGCAGCTCCACCTGCCCATCAGCCAGACGGGGGAATCTCCCTCGGCGCAGGTCCGCCCTTCGATCGTATCGATCCCGCTCGTTCAGAATGCAGGATCCAGCCCATCTTCGGCCAGAGCAAGCACCACCGATGCGCCCCAGTGCGAGTTCCTGGTCACTTCGCACTCCGGCTCCATCACGTTGGGCGTCTTTGTAACGCCCTCCGGAGAGCCGATGCCAAAGCTGCTAGAATGGCCCAGCCATCCGCGATCCGTCGTATACGCATCCAACTACCTCTTTTCCCTATTGCGGAACAACACCGTCGAAGTCCACGACGTGCGCAGCGATGTCATGGAAAAGGTACAAACGCAGCATCTGCCACCGGGCGTCGAGCCGCGCTTCCTCACCCTTACAGCAGCTGCTGCAGCTGCGGCGCCGAGCAGCGACCAGCCCGACGGCGTCTTTGACGACCTCGACATCATCAAGCTCGATCTGGACGCGCCTTCCACGTCTAGTCTGCTGCGGCGACAGGAAGCCAGCGCCTTGGCCCGCGTCGGTGTGCAAGTCACCCTCTGCGGCCGCAATTCTGTACATTCGATCGAGCAGGATTCACTTTTGGATTGGGGCTCAAAACTCCTACGAAAAGGGCAACTGATCGTCCTGGAAGAGGGCCTACGAACGGTGCAAGGGCAGCTGCAGGATCAACAGCGAGCCCAAGAAGCCGAAGTTCTGCGGAGGCGTTGGTCAGAGTACGGCCTCTTGCTGCAAGCATTGACCGTCGAGTACCTGCGACGAGCCCGCTTCTGGAATGCCGGCGAAACCTTCTGCAAGAGCGGAGGTGATCCGAGACTGCTGATCGCCCTGTTCCAACGCTCGAACAATGACCGCGCCGAACCTCCGGACCGCCAAAGGGACGCCTCGTCGACGGACCTACTGGACAAGGGGATGGAGGCCATCGTGCCCGCAGCCTTGCGGGCGCATGTGGAATTGCTCTATGACGAGCAATCGCGTGGTTTGCACGACATCAACGCATTGAGTGAGTAGTTCAATGACTTGGCCGCTGGCAGCCGCAGACGGCAGCTTCACTGACAGTTCCCGGTATCCATTGTGACAGTCCTGAACAATCTCGTGTTAAACTACTGTCCCCCACTTGACGTGGCGATGGATCCGATCCTGCGGAGCCTTGCCGGCTCCCTGACCAAGAGGGCGTCTGACATGCTACTCAAGGTTCTGCGGACTTGGCGTGGGCTGGCTGCGGCCTTCCGCGAAGAGCCCGCGGCCGCTGGCCTATGGGCCGGCCAGGTCATGGACGACAAAATGAGACAGCGGGTCGCCGCGATAGTCGACAGCACATTGTTGAGAGTGCTGGCGGAACGTTCCGCGACGAGCGGGGACGCATCTGAGCTCGAAGATCTGCTCGAGGCGGATCTGGCCTGCCCTCCCGACGAGGTCACCAGCATCTTGAAGCAACAGTCCTACGTCGTTATGCTTGCCAAGGTCTACGAGAAGCAGCAGATGTGGGACGAGGTGCTCGACATCTGGATCAAGATCATCGACGGGAAGCTCATTGATCGCGGGCCCGGACGCGACGACGAGCAAAAGCACCCCGTTGTCAACGACGTGGCGAACCTCTTATCTTCGCTGCAAGATCCGACCTTGACATCGAAGTACGGAACATGGCTGGTCCGGAGAGATCCCGAGGTGGGTGTGCGCATCCTGACCCAGAGGGTCGAGAGCGCGACCGCTTCCGGCGGAGGGACCACCAGGAACACCAGGGACAAGGAGCTCGCTGCGATCGAGGGCCATCGTGCGACCCTGGCAGAGATTAGCGCAATCGACGCCAATGCGGCCGATGACTTTGTGGAGAACGTCGTGCTCGCTGCGACCAAAATCCAAGATGCCGAGATGCATGGGCGGCTCTTTTCGGTCCTCATTCGGAAGGTGGAGCAGCACTTGTCCGACGCTGAGATCCGCTCGCGGCACAAGCGTATAGGTGAGAACGTCCCAACATGTGCGCACTTCGGTTCGTTTGCACTTGCTGATTGCCGTCTCCGGATTGTCACGACCAAGCTGTCGATTACGCCGAGGGATCCTTTGCCGAGTCTTTCTACGCCCACCTAGCCTTAGCCGCTTCGTCGCATCCCGGCGACTTGCACCGGCTCAAGCTCGTCATGTTACTGCAAGGATCCAGCGTATTGGAGCTCGATAAAACGCTAGAGGCGGTCAGCCGCAATGATATCTTTGTGTACGAGCGAGCGGTCGTGCTGGGCAAGGTGAGCGTCCTGGCCGCTCTTAGATCTGTCAGGGCAACGAAGCTCGGCACCACCGTGCGCTGAACAATCTTCCAAGGCCTTCTCTCCCTGATGACAGCTTGGGCGTGACCGAGAAGCCCTTAAGTTGCTGGCAATCGAACTACGGGACGCCAACTCCGCTGAAACGTACTGCTCCCAGGATGGAGCGGTGCTCTCGCCCATGCTGGCCAATAGCGTCGCGCAGGACTTTGTGACGCTTGAGCCATACGCTGCCATGGTGACCCGAACGCACCAGCAGCGGAGCCGGGCGGCAATCAAGAGCGCCCAGAAAGACGTCACGCAGATGCGACATCGAAAAGAAGGGCTCCTCAAGACTCTGCTCCAGATCTACATGGAGAACGGCTCAGAGTGAGTATTGGTTGGCGTGCGGCCAACTCCTGAAATTCAGTGTTGATCGACGGAGGGTGCTGATTTGCGGCTTTTGTCTCCCACTGCAGCCAAACGTTTCGGACTGCGACGGCGCACCTGCTGAATACGCAGGCGCTGCATCTGGACTCGCTCGATATCTTGCAACTGGTACCCGATGTTTGGTCGTTATTGACGCTGAAGACATTCCTGTCGCAATCGCTCAGGCGACAGAAACACCGCCAGGCTGAAGCGGAGCTGACCAGGTCGATTGCCGTCTGCCGAGAGTTCGACGTGGCCGAAAAGACCTGGGCGAGATTGCGGTGAGTTGCACGGCAAACGAAGTGCTAGGCCAGTCGTGGCGATTGTAGGCAGACTTCTGACTTTTGCCTCGTGCGCGTGGGCCGATCCAATAGGGAGATGGGCGGTGTGCTCCAAGACACAGACGAGGACGGCGGGGGCGAGGATCAGGACGGTCAGGAGACGGTGGTAGACGAAGCCGGGCGAGCATCGTCTGAAGGTTCGATGGCGGAGAAGGGGAGCAACGACAAGTCCATCGTGATTGCACCGCCGCCGCCTGCCAGTGAAGTGCATGATCTCGCGACAGACAAGCTAACCCTTACCCCTAGCGGACTGCACGACTAGTGACCTGCGAATATAGCCCTTGGAGGCGTCTTGCCCCGTCAATTTAGAAGAAGCGTGAGCGAGCTCCGCAAAACGAAGCCCAGGACCGGAAACGAAGCGGTTGCTATATGGTCCGCATCTGCAGCTCTGTCGTCGTTGATTTATGGTGCAGAGCACACGAACAACAGACGTGAAGACCCTGGTATTAGAGATGGTGACGAGGAGAAAAGGCAGAGACCTAAGACGCGCGCGTGCGAAGCACTCGGATCCGACAGTTGGCCTCCACCTGAGGGTCCATGAGTAGTTAAGGTGCAGCGCGGCGCCTCGTACGCCATCCTGCATGGATGGGCTACACCACAGCACGCGCGCCGCCTGATAGCCGACTTACCCTGGGCCTATGCCTCGGTCTTAGGAGCGAGCAAAGGGTTGGGCTTGGACATGGCTCAGGTCGCATCTGATGATTGAATTAAAATTTAGCTTAGGAACCTGGGGCGTAGCGATGTGCTCACGCAGCTCACGGGCCAGCCTCAGCTCACTCCCCGTTCTTGCCAAGCTCACGGGACTGAGCGAGGTACATCACATGTATGTGTGAGGCAGCCAGACTGAAGTATGATTCTTATTCTTATTGTGATTTCTGGTCTCTGAAAATTTGAACTCGAGTGTGGGCTGGCTGTGGTGGCAGGCTAACAAGATTCAACAAGAGTGGAGAGGAGCAGCTATTTCTCAAGGTAGATAGCAGTTCCGGCCTGCTTGACGGTATGACCGACAGCGGCCGAGGCTACTGTGGCAACGATGCACAGGGTAGTCACGTCCATCCTTTTCTCGTCGCTTGTTGTGATATGGGCTTGTCAAGCGGCGAGCAGCGGCGAGGGTGGCTTGCAAGGCCGACTCACTTGCAGGTGACGGGCGCGTTGCTGCTTCTGCTGGCATGTCTGGTACTCGCGTGAAAGGTGGTGTGGTTGGGGTCCTGCGTCGGTCGCTGCACCGCCAGATGGAGCAGCAGCAGCCGCCGCCGTCACGTCTAGCCGGTGTCTAGAGAAGCAGGCAGTGTGAGGCGCACTCGACGCAGCCCCAACGCAAATGCACCGCCGTGCATCACCACGCAGGTCGCGGTTGTCGCTTGAGCCGCTGAAAGTTGAAACTAAGGAGCGGCCGCTGAAGCCGACCTCGGCTCGGAGGTGGCCCGACGACACTAATGACTCTTAACTCTTGACTGCTGATGACTGGTGGCCGAAGCAGCAGGGTGATTCACTACAACCCAACGACAGCCAACTAGTCATCGCTCAGACCAACGACTACCACTGCTCTGCAGCAATAACAATTAAGCATCCAAACTATGAATCACAACAAGGATTACTTTTTCACTCGGCCCCTTGTTTGGTGTTGGCTTGCCTCCTCTCGTCCGCCTCTCCCACCCCCTTGGCTTGCTTGTTTGCATCCTTCGCGACGCCCTCCGCCTTCCTTCTTTCTTTCCTCCACCTCATTCCCCTCGCGCCCTTTTGTAGCTGCGCACCGTACCCGCAACCCAACCTCTCCCTTCCCTACGAAACATCGGCCACCATGGAAGTGTCCAAAGCCCACGACCAGATCAAAGGTATGCCCGATATACTTCCCCTCTCTCGCCTTCGATGCTGCCCAACGCATGCTCACCCCGCACCGTATGATGCTCTCGGCTCCTACGCCATCAATCAATCTAGACGTCGCGAAGAAGCTCCTCTCGCATGACCCCGTCGTCTTCAACTCCACCATCAACGCCTACTTCGCCGCCTTCTCCATCTACCGCGGCCATGGCCTTCACATCGAGGGTGCCAGCAACCTAAAGCATTCAGCCTATCTCTTCAACCTATTCGACGCCGGAAAGGCCGCCAAGATCGAGCACAGGGATGTCCACTGGGACCACAGGTGAGCCGACCGTTGCTCTCTCTTCCTCAGAGCATTCATTTCTCGTTCCGCGTACGAGCTGCCCTCTGATGCGCGCACCTCTTTCTTCTCAACCTCAACTTGACCGCACCACAGCACCACAACCGCCCATATCAAGGCGACCAGGTATCTGAGGCCTCGCTTCTTTCCCCTTTTCCAGTTTGCCGTGCCTACCGAGGTCACGCTCAAGTTCCATCCCTCGTCTCCCGATACCGACTCCAAGGATGATAAGAGCCAGCTCCTCTACTGTACCTCGTTCGAGGACCGATGGCCGCTGGACTCGCTCATCAGGAGCCTCCCCATCATCTCCTTCTTGTAGGTGACACCTGACTAAGACCGTTTGATCTCTAGGTATTCTCCTACCAACGCTAGACTCGCATGCAGATGCTGACCGACGGATTCGATCCTTTCCTTTGCCATTAGTTACGCGCACCTCTTCACGCCTCTGGCGACCCTTTTCGTGCTGCAGCTTTCCAACCTCGTCTTTGCTCTGCAGACCCAGCTCAGCTCGTGGGATCATCGGGTCCTAGAGCCGACCACGGCAGCGTACGGAAGCAAGGTCGAGCCCAGGCTGCCCAAGGGCCTCAAGGATGGCTTCGAACAGGGCAAGAGTCTCGCCGAGGGGGTCGGCAGCCAGAGCATCGATTTCGTCCTGACGCTCTCGCATGGACCCTTGCGAACCGTCGAGGTAGCAGCGCAGACAGGCACTTCGTAAGTCTCTTGGCATTGGTGGCGCTCGACGTTCTGCCACCCTCGAGAATGAGAATACTGACCTTCTTCTCTCTCTGCTGCTACTGTGGATGTATGCGCTAACAACGTTGGAAGAATCGCTAATGCATTCCTCCCAAAGGGTTTGCACCTGCCCTACCCCAACGTCTTCGATGAAGAGGAGCAGGGCTCCAAGAGGGAAAAGGAAGGTGTGCTCCTCTTTTCGGACTCCAACACCTCGAGGCGCATGTCGAACTCGCAGATGCCCGAGATCCGCCTGTCGCCGAGCGAGGAGGACCCGCCGTGCTATCGAAGCGTCGAGTCGCACGGCGAGGCCGAAGAGCGCCAGGGCCAAGCCGAGAAAAGCACACCTCCATCGACCGACAAGCAAGAGACCGACGATGCCAACAAAGACGAAGAGAAGCACGCCAAGGTGGTGATTGGCCACCCGGAGGAGCAGGGAGAAGGCGGTCAAGCGCGCGAGATTGATGTGGTCACGCACGAGGTCACCGAGGCTAAGCCCGAGACGAGCGACAACGGACCCTCGCTCTACTTGCAGCTCAAGAAGGAGGGCGAGTTGGACGAACCGCTGCTGGCGGCGGAGAGGGCGGCGGAGAGGGCGGCGGAGAAAGCGTCCGGCGACCTTTCGCCGCAGTCAAGCCCCAAGCTGGGCCACAGCGGCGACGAAGAGGGCAGCAGCAAGAAGACCTCGGGCGACGGCAAGAGCAGCAGCTCGAATGGCGGCAACAGCAGCAGCAAGAAGAAGAAGAAGGGCAGCAACAAGGGTAGCAAGAGCAAGGGCAGCAAGTGATGGGACGCGATGCGGTGCTAGCATGGAAGCGTGGCGATCGTGGCCGCGGCGATGCTCCCTCGGTCGAGTCGGAGGTGGAGGCGGAGGCGGTGTAGGTGGCGGTGGCGCCATGATCGTTGTCAGGATCTTTTTTCTCTCTCTCTTCTGTTTCCAAGTCTTGTTGGATCTGTCACGACCCTCGTCGCGAGGTATCGCAGAGGCGTGTTTGTAGGCGAAGCCCCCCTCCCTTATGTTTGTACGACAGCCCACATTTTTTCGTCGCCCCGTCCGTTTTGTCGGTTGTCTCGGTGGCACGCGCACGCACTCACGCACACAGTTCAGCTCGAAACGCCCGATGTGAATGGAGCCGAAATTGTTTCTCTTTTTGCTTTGGAGGTACGGGCAAAACAGGGCGGAGCAGGGCGATGGTACTGGGAGAGGTGGATCGGATGAGGGAAGTGAATCGCGGCGATCGGGGTGGTTGGGTTCGAGTCGCAAGGCGTCGTGAAGAAGTGGGAGCAGCAGCGCCATCTTGAGGCGTGGCGTGGCGTTGCATTGCGTTGTGCTGCGCTGCGTTTTGAGTAGGCGAGTAGCTTGCAGTTGCCTCACCGAGCGAGCGCCGTCCTCATCAGCAACCATCCATTCCACCTACCCCATGCTTACATCCATCCGCCCATCCATCCATTTCAGCGACCTTCCAACCTATCTCCTCCTTTCTTCTGTTCCCTCTCCCCGTAGCTTGAGGGAAAAGAAAAGTTTCAAAACACGGGGGTGATCAAATCGCCCGCCTTTCGAACAAAGACGATACCGGCGGTAAAGACTGAGACGCCCCAGAGGATCGAGATGTTGCCCATGCGGTACTCGGGCGTAAAGAGCTGGGTGCGCAGGAAGTGGATGATCCAAAAGGGCTTCTTGCCGTTTCCTCGGGCCGAGGCAGCGGAAGAGGGCGGGTTGGAGGTGAGGAAACCGGGTTGCGCAGAACTGTGTGGATGCGCCCGAGCCAGAAGGAGAAGGAGAAAGGAGAAAGGCGCAAGGAGCGAATCGTCCAGCCACCCAGATGGTACGGGAAGGGCGGAAGTGAAAAGGAAGGTTAGTAACCCGAGGATGTGGCACGTAGAAGCAAAGAAGAAAAGCGGCAAGGTAGAGACACGTACAGGTACGACATGCTGAGAAAAAAGGTATGGCGTGGTGGTGATGAAGAAGCCGTGCCTTAGCCTCCAAAAAGTTCGGAAATAGCGTCAGCCCAAAGCCGGTCTTTGAGGCAACGGGGACACGTGATTTTCTATTATAAATTTGGAAGCATAATGTATTTGCTCCACCTTTTCACTAATCTTGCCTTCTCGCATTAGAAGCCTCTCTCATTTTCTGGGAAAGGAGAGAGTGAGGAAGAAGCTAGGGTGAGGTGGGCGGCCAAGCATGCATTGCAATACAGAGTGGAGCGGCAAAAGGGTAAGGGCCGGGTAGGCGGGGCAGAGTAGCAGTCTATAGGGGGGAAGGATGTAGGGACAGCAAGGAGCGGGTGGGGAATGGCGATGTCTATCGTGACGCCATGCAAAGGCAGAAAGGTGTGGGGATCAGGGGAGGATGTTACGTCTTCGTCTCGACCGAGACGGCGCTAGGAGCAGCCGGGGATCGCGGCTCTCTTGTCCAGTCGACGAGCAGCTTCATCTTTTCCAAAACGACAAAGACGATAATGGTCTGCGTTGTGATCGCGGGGGTTGTCAGGTCGGAAAAAAGGCGGGAAGGGAGGTTGCCGGATCAGCAAACAAAGGCCCTAACGGGTTGCGGTGGAGGAAATAGGGTGACAGATGCTGGCCTAAGCGACAGGTAGGAGGATGTGACACACTCACGTTGGGGGAGAGACGCATCCACGCCGGCGTCCAGCCACGGAAGAGGAAGCCGGGGCCTTCTTTTTTGAGCGACGTGGTGAGCGTCGCGACGATGCTCTGCCCGCTGCCGTTGGCGTTCATAACGCGCGACTTGATGACGCTGCGTAACCATCGATTTGTCCGACGTTTCGGAAGAAGGGAGAACAGTCAGTTTTCCTGGATTCCCTCCTAGTTTGACACACAAATCTTCACGCCTGGGTTGTGTGGGAGGGGAAGTGGTGGAAAAAAGGGGGTGGGAGGGGGGGCATGGAACTTACTCGGCAGGCGAGCAGATCGTCGTCGCTACGGTTCCCGCCATGAACGAGGCGCTAAAGTGCAACAGTGTCCCCTCATTAAAGAAGCCCGACGAGAGAAGCTTCGTCTTGAAAAAGTCGTACCTGTTTTTACCAGACAGATCAGACCCCGAGGCAGCCCCAGTAGGCGCCATTCACGAGAGTCAGCTGCAGATTCTCCCATTGCTCTGATGCTGGCGGTAGGGGGAGCAATAGGCGAGAGGCGAGACTCACGTGGCGAGCTGGCTGGCATTCATGAGGATGGCGCGAACGATATTGGGTCCGAGACCACGAAAGAGGCTCGTGACGCCCTCCTCTCTTGACATCCTCACGACGCCCTGCAGCGCATTGCGGTACTTGTAACGCTGTGGGTCGGGCAGCGCGGATAGGGCGAGCGAGCGAGAGCATCGGACGGATCAGCGCTGCGCCTCTCTCTTGCTTGCCCTCGACTGGGTCGGGCTGCGCTTCGATGGCGGCGACTCACCTCGCTCTCCGGCCTGTTGACGTCCGACGTCATTCGCACCAGGATGATGTCTGCAGCGATACCCAACAAAAGGCCAGAAGCCGTTTGCCTCATTAGTTTCCTTCGCCCGCCAGCGCCGGCACTCTTACGGATCAGCGGCAGAGGAGGAGAGGGGCTTGTGAGATCGTTGTTCGCCACGTACCTGCCGGGTTTCCCGCCAGTCCTCCCGCCGCACCCGCCACGCTCGCACACAGCGCCATCTTCCACGCTGGCAATGGTTGGCTCGGATCGTTGCCTGACGTCCTGGCAACCTGCTTGAGCTTGTCATACACCCCGAACCTAGCGATCGACGAATCAAACCCCAACGTCAGTTGCTGCGCGTCGAAGAGACGATAAAGGGCTCGGGGAAATGAAACAAGGATAGCACGGGAGGTTTTGGGGGGGAGCGACTCACCTAGTGACGCTATACGTCATCTGCCTGAGCAGGCTGGCGCTGAGGCCGACGTACCACCCTCTTGGGCCCTCTTTGCGCAGCGTATTGAAGAGGAGCGAGACCATGCCGTGCCTGTGCTTGGCGGTCTGCATGCGCGTCTTTGTGAGGTCGAGCGGATGGGTAAAACAGGCGGCTATCGACGCCGAGGCTCCGCCCAGCCAAAAGGGATAGCGCTTGTCGGCCATGGCCGTGGATCTTGCTGTTGCTGCTCGAGCCGTGGCAGGGTCAGGAGGGTCGAAGGGAGGGAGGCCTATCGTCGAGCTTGCAGCGCTGGATCCCGGTGGAATGTATGGGAGTCGTCGCTGGCCGAGGAACAGAGCGGGCCGTGCAGGGATACCTCGCGGCGTCTATAAGGGCGACGTAGTAGGGGTCGTGGGTGGGTCGTGGGCGGGTCGTGGTCGTGGAGCTAGCAGAAAGACGTGGAGGGTTGGGACGACAGCTGGAGACGCAAAGATACGTTAAAGCGCGGCGAATCGAAGGCGGAGCAGTCGGTGAAAATCTATCAATCAGCCGACCATTCAACCACAACCAAGTTGACCCAGCCAAAGGAAAAAAGTTGAAAAGCGTTCAACGCGGGCAAAAAGCAAAGTAAGCAGCAAGGGTGAGAAAAAAAATAATATGTACCAAAAAATTACTCCAATTTCTACGCCAAACGCGTGGCCATTAAACGCGACACCGGTCCAACCCAACTCCGCCTTGGCCCTGGTAAAAAGAAATTCAATCAATCAATCAATCAATC
>JALNIF010003036.1:0-22236 GCA_026284005.1 Thecaphora frezii | reverse complement strand
GCCGGGAAGCGCTCATGCTGGGTCGCGCCAAGCTCATGGAGGGACGCACGCCGTCGAACGCGGCATTGTCGTCGTCTTCACAGTCGTAGTCATCAAAGTTGGGGATGACAATGTCGCCAGGGCCGATACCTTTGCCGAACGACTTGCTGCGCTTTCCAGGCACGCGAAGATTCTTCATGGCCTGAATCAGGGCCGGCGATTTCGAACCATAGTTCTTGGGCGGGCTCAAAGGGCTGGCCACGGGCGCGCGATCGCGGTCCTGCGAAAATGAGGTCCGACCGTTTCGCTGCAAGTTGAACGACGGCCTCGACCACGACGGCGACAGGCTTTCCCCAAAGCTCATCTTCTTGGGGCTCCTGCTGTCCTGGAACTCGACCGACGAGGAGTCGCTGACGACCAGCCTCGCTTGTTGCGATCCGTAGGCGATCTCCGAAAGATTGCGCAGCCTCGAAACGTCCATGCTGCGCTTGCCGTACTCGTATCGGTTCGTGTCAACGAGCTCCAGCGCTTTCGGAGTGATTGGCGGGTGCAACGTACCACTGATGCTCCGTCGGACCTGTCGGTGTTCGCCAAACGAACGTGCCATGGGGCTGATGGGAACAGAGATAGAGGGTCGTCCAGTGTAGTTGTCGATAGAGTCGGCAGACATGGAAGCTCGGATGCTCATCTCCTCGACACGAGACAGCCGATCGATGGAAGCCAAGCGGCGGATGAAGCGCCGCATCGGGGCTTGAACTGCGTTGTTGTCCTCGTCGCGCTCTGCGAGCACTTCGGTCTCGTCGATCCGAGGCGTGCTCGTCTTCGACTGCAGCACCTCTGTCGTTTCGTCTGGGGCCTCTGCATCGTACGTAGGCGAGCCCTCTCCAAATTCCTCCTCGATCGGGCTTTCCCGGTCATTGCCAGCAATCTCACTCAGCAGCGCTGGACTGAGCGTCTTGCGGATGGTTGGGAGCATGCCTCCGACAGCAAGCATATGTTCTTCTTCAGCGCCAGTGATGGTGAATCCGCGAGCCGACGACATCGAAGGTCTCGGCGCTGCCTCTTCCGCCACTTCGAGGTGCATCGGCTTGCCGGCCGTCGCCACGAAGCTCTGAATGACCTGGTCCAAGTTCTCAGCCGTCCTCTTCTTGCGCAAAATTTTGCCAATAGCCCGGCCTCCCGTGTCGGGCGACTGGTCGCACGGGGGCTGTGGCGCAGTCTGAAGATCCGAGTGCTGAAAGCTCGGCAACTGGGCATGCGCAGGTTTCGGGCTCGTTCGCGTTCCGAAGCTGATGCCCACAGCCTCCGAAAGTAGCTTTCTCCGCCAGTCCTCGTCCTGGGTCGAGACCTTGTCTCCGGGTCGCAGCGACGATAGGAAGGACGCAAAGTCTTCGGGACTGTTCACGCCTGGCGGCTTGTTCTTTTTGCGAGCCGAAGCCAGTGATCTGGCACGGATCCGTCGGGGTCGATCCTGCTTGTTGCTGGGGTCTTCTAGCTCGTACTGGAAACCAAGACCCGCTGGTGAACCGGTCGCCGCGGGAGTTGGACTGCTAGCCGCAAGGTTGGCAAACTGGCCCGACTGCGACGCATCTAACGAGGGGGGCGTATTGGCGTCGCCGCCAAGGCCGGGCGTCGTGACGCCAAAGCTGTAGGGAGAGGTGAAGGTGGAGTACGAAACGCTCGGGGGCGTCTTGCCTGGCGTGAGGGATCCTTTGACACGTGAAATAAGGCCGGCAAACCTGCCGCGGGACTGCGAAGTCGGAGTGGCCGACTGCTTTGCGTAGCTGTCGAAGCTGGCGTCGTTGATGCTCGAAGACGCGGGCATCTGCGAGAAGCTGGGTGGAGGGTTGTGAGAGCTGGCCAAACTGCGGCAGCTGCTGGCGCTAGCGAGTGGGTCGTGCAAAGCTCCGCTATGCTGGCTTTCCGAGGGGGGTGCATCATTGCCGTAAGAGACGGGGAGCCCGCAGCTCGACGAGGGTCGCGACCGAGACTCGCGGGTCGGCAGGAAGTAAGTGTTTTCGGCGAGTATCTTGATCTTTTCCTCGGGCGTCAGATCCGTGTAGCCGCTCTGACCGCCGCCCGACGGGGAAGGAGAGGCATCGCCCTTCGTCGACTTGGTCCGGTTCGAGCCTTGCTGGTGCGACGCTCTTCGGGAGCTCTGTTGGAGCGCAAGAACTTCGCGTCGGGCCCTCTCGGGGTTCGCTGCCTTGGAGTGCCCGCCTTCATCGGCCTTGATGCGACTGTCGGGGCGGCGTTCGCACACTTCGGCCGCCGGTAGCAGCAAACCGTCGGGCGCATCGTCCAACGAAGTTAGTAAATGGTCTTGCCTCCCCTCCGCCGCGGCGAAAGCAGACTTGGGTGTAGCTCTATCCTCGGCTTCGTGGTCGTGAATCGCGATTGTTGGTCTAGCGCCATTGGGTGCAGGCCGCTCTTGGGCGTCCTCGGCGAGCGTCTCGTCCTTGTGCGGTTCGGGTCCGTCCGGAACTCGGCTCAAGGGCCTGCTGCCGGTCTTGGTCCAGCGATGTCGCAGGAAAGGGCGGATCATGCGCGATTCGGACATGCTCCGTCGACCTTCGACCGCGACGTCCATGCTCTGACGTTCGGCGCTCGGCATCAACGGGCTAGACGCCTGACTCAGCGATTCGAGAGGGCCCCGACGGCCTGATTTGGCGTTGGCCACCAGGCCAGCTCGGAAGGGCGAAATGACCGAGTCGAGGCTGCGTCGGACCACGCCCGGCACACGAGCACCTGGCGCGACCTGGCCGTTGGCATCGCCGGGCGAGCGGAAGCTGGGCGAGCGGAAATTGGGCGAGCGGGAGCTGGGCGAGAGGAAAGACGCGTTGGGGTCCACATCCATCCCATCAGCCGCATCGCTGTCGGACGTTTCAAACTCGTCAAACTCTTGAAACTCCTCATCCCTCCGCACTGGAAAGACGCGCGAATCCAGTGTCCTCGCAGCGTCCATGCTCTGCTTGCCCTGCTGGGCTTGCTCCTGAAGCGGATGAAGCGAGGGCACAGGCACCCGCGGGATCTGCATCGATGCTTTCCTGGCATGATTGGGCATGATCGGTTCCGGCGCCTCGGATCCCAGGACCTGGTGGATCTTGGAGATAGACTTCTGGCGCCCTGTCATGCTATCGCGGCTGGCAGTAGAGCTAGATGGCGGCGGCGCCGCCGCCAAAGATGGCGAGTCCGCCTGCAAAGGTCGCGTAGAGGTATCCGATGGTTTAAGCGACGCCTTTAACGGAAATATGGATCGAGGAAACGTGAAGAATCCCTTCTCCAACGTCTTCGTCCGGATGCGAGGCTTGCGATCCACCTCTTCAACAGGTAATGTGACCATCTCCATCGCTGCCGCTTCCGAGTCCGTCCGCTTGGTTGTCATTGATGCACTGGGCGAGAAGGCAGCTGTGGAGGGGGAGGTAGCGTTGCTCTGCGTGTGGCTGTGCGCGATACTTCCACCGTACGTGCTATAGGATAGGCTGCTGGAGCTAGCCGGTCCAGCATACTGCGTCGCATTGGCGTTGGCCGCTGTGTAGTCGTTGCCCGAAACCAACGGAGAAGGATGATGCATCGGCCGCCTGTCCTCGTGCTCGAGCCGAAGCAGCGCGACTGCGCCAGCCGCTGGCTCAGGGTTGTAGGAGCAATCGGGGCGGACCAAGCCGACCTTGGCTTCAGAGGAATCATCCCGGAATTGTTCCTGAGAATCTGGCAGAGGAAAGTGCGCTGGCTGATCGGCCAAGGGGGAGCCAAACGTGGCTTGCCACCGCGTCGAGCTTGTCACCCTCGGTGGAGGAATGGGCAGAGGCGGCGCACGAATCTTGGTCTTCTCTGTCGCGCGCCTTCTTCGTCGAGTCCTTGAGGCGCTCCCTGTGGAATTGGTTCGGGCTAGTCTCAACGAGGATTCGGACCCGCTCGGCCCGCCCTTGACATCGCGGACGCTACCGCTCGCATCGCCTTGGTCATCGGAGGGGTCGGAAATATCGTCCGCATCCGAATCTTGAGGTTCAACCGTATGCAGGAAGATTGGACGGGTCCGCCGCACGCTCCGCAACGAGTCTCGTTTCCTGCTGGCTGCGTCCGTAGTTGTGTCGTCCGGCTTGGGCAGCGCCGCTTGGGAGCCACCGCTGTTCGAGCCGAGGGCCACTGGCCGCTCTCGCCTGGCCTGGCTGGAAAAAGAGCTTCGCGAGGACCGTGTGGCGATGCTGCCGTATCGTTCTTTCCATGCGGAGTGATCCGGATGTCGCGGATCAGCGGCCTGCACAATCGCATCAAAGAGCTCTGAGCCCTGCGGCGGTGTCACCGTAACTGCTGCGGCCGCATGAACTGCTGCTGCGGCTAGATCGGTGCTGCGGCCGCTTTGTGCGCTCGTGTGAATGGCGTCGCTGTTTGATGCGTAAAGGGGAGCACCCGCAGCAGGCGAAAGTTGGTCGAACTTCGCAGGTGCGTATATCAACGAGGCTGTCGGATCGCGAGAGACCCGGTCTCCATCGCTCGGTGGCTCTCGGAAACCTGCCGACGCAACAGAAAGTATCATTAGGTCTACGTTGGCATGAGGCGGGGATGCATAGGCGTTGAGCTTCTGCGGACGCCTCTTGACGGGGGAGCGCGGGGAGGCGCCGTGGTATTCAAAGCCAGGCTCGGACGGAGAGGCGAGGGGCAGAGCTGTCTGGTCTCTGGTATCAAGGCGTGGTCCCGTCATCTTTGAGGACGGCATGTCGAGAGCGTTTGATATCCTGAGTTGGACCCGCCAGGCGACAAGGTCCGGTGGGTAAGGATCTTGATACTGGTAAAAAGGTAATTACGCCTCTTGTCGGGGGAACGCTCCCAGCTACTCTTGAGGGCAAGACTATGGAGTACGTCAGAGCAGATGGGGAGCGCAGGTGAGCTTCATTGAGGCCGAGATACGATTTCTGGCGCATCAAAGACAGGCTCAACCCTGGCCTCACCTCTATTGTGCAGCGAAAATAGAAGGTCCGGGGTGCAGGATGCGGTAGCTTGAGCGCTCGTCCAGGTCGGTCGGTGCGGCGGTCTGATCAATTTGACGTACCGCTTGCCCCCTGCCGATGCTGATTCGATTCGAGACCGTTCCTCCGCTATACCCCGATATAGACCGTGGTGATGTCGTCGCTGGCAGTGCAAGTGCGGTAGCTGGAGGTGTGAGAAGCGCTAGGCGATTGCGGACAGAGCTCGCTAGTTTTATGAAACGGCAAAAATAGGAGCAGCGCAGGTTAAGCGCAAGTTGCCACAACCAATGGCAGTTGCCGCGCAATTGCAAAGACAGGAGCCTGCGAGCGTTGGCGCTAAGCGGGTGGTGTCGCAATCTGTGATGGTCGAACGAGATAAGCGGGTGAGAGAGACGCGGACGGGTGCCGCGACGCCCCGATACGTGTTGGTGTAAATGGTTGCCAGTGGGATCGCCGCGAGAGCCGTAAGACAGAACGACGATGGGTAAAACGAGCAGGGCAGCGGTGTTATTGGCGTGGGAGAATGTGGCGGGGTGAAGCGAATGTTGCAAGAACAGAAGCGGGCAGCGGTGAGGGTGAGTAGTCGAGGATGAGGGTATCTACGGGCCAGGGCAAGGGACAACTATGATGGAGGCGCGGTCAAAGGGTGGGTACGGTGTAAGGAGCGGCGATGGAAGGTGGAGAGGACGAACGGGCGGCGGCGGCAAGGAAATGTCGACGGCTATGGAGCTGGTTGGCTGGGAAGAAGTGTAGGGCAGCTAAAGGGTCGGCAAAAGAGGGAGAGAGGTGGGAGGGATTGGGGCACAAGCAGGGAAAAACAGTCGTTATTGTTGCGAGGCGGGCATTATTGTTGAGCATGCAGGCGGTCGAGTGCAGCTTCAACAACAACTGGAATTGTACAATCAAATCAGCGGAAGCCGTCCGAGGCCACGGAAGCGCAGCCGGCGCACGGCGGAGCAGCGGGATGCTCTGCGGGCGGAGCGGGCACGGGTGGGGGACAGGTTGGCAGGCTGCACACAACCGCCGCCGACAGGTGTAAAGGCAACCCGCCTCGAGCTGCGCATACCTGAGCCGCAAACTGTGACGGTCTGCGCGCAAGCACGGCAGCCTCACCTGGCGATGCGCAAGCAGCGCCAAGGATTAGGGCGCCCACCAGGCTGACGCTCATGGCCCAGGCGACGGCCGACGGCCGACGGGCGACGGGCGACGGGCGACGGGCGACGGGCGACGGGCGACAGGCCACGTCGTTGGTTGCAACGACATCTGCGTTGAAGCGGCCGCTTAACGCACATCCCGCTGGCCGTTGCCTCAGCGTGTCGCCGCCAGCCCCACCCTCGCCTGGCCTCGACTACAGTATGAGTGGTGAACGGTACCTCAGAGCATTCGTATGCGTGTTCTTGATTGCTCGCTCCACTCGGCCCGCTGTCTGTGTACATGCCTGCCTGTGCTGGCCTCGGATCCCATCCAAGTCGACCTACTCGCACCCGACCACCAAGGCTGCTCCTGGCGCCGAAGCGCTTCGGCTCGCGCCGGCTCCGATTCGGTGCGGCGTCCGACAGCTCGTCGGCGCAGAGAGAGAGAAGGCCGAGGAAGGAGGGAGGAGGGGGAATCAAGCGCTCTGAGGCACAGGGTGAAGCGAGAAGCGAGTGGATGCGATGTACGAGGGACCGCCGCTGCAAGCATCAAGCAACACAAACTCGAAAAAGGAAGGAATCCTAGTCCACTTACATAAAACGCACAAGCTATTCCTGCTTTGACTCACTCTCGCCTATTTCATATCTTTGTATTGCTCGCCTCAAAGGGTCCACACTGCATTGTGTGTTGGCTTTTAATCTGCGAAACGGAAGGAGGGCTTCCATCAATGCATAGTCCCGCTTGGCCAGGTGACTCTATTGTTTGTCGAATAAATGCGATTTGGCGACGCGCTTGGCCCCGTCGTTATTGATCAATTCGACGAGGGGGCTGCGCCTGATGGGCTGGTGAGGGACTGCAGAGGGGGGAGTCGCATCGTAGCTGGTTGTATGTACCCGACAAGAACTGTGTTGCACGTACCACTCACCTTGAAATCGTCGATTAACGACTAGCCGGCAGCGTGGAGGGCTCTCATGCATCTCTAAGCTAGCGGTCGAGGTGAATGGGGACATGCTTGCATGACCTGCATCCACCAAAGACCGCCTCTCCTCTTGCATCCTCAGCCCAGATGAGGCTAGAAGGCGTGCAGCACAGGTGGAGCGGCTGTGCAGATCGCAGCGAGCACCGAGGCGAGGGCCCTGCCGAGGAAAGCGGCGCGGGCGACCAGAGCTGTACGTTTGGAGCGTTCCAAGTGTCTCGACGACGCTCTCCAGTGACCTACTTCCATCATCTCGCTGTTGCCGTTCAGCATCGAGTACGTACGTCTGCCGCGGCGGAGCGCTGTGCCGATCCGCAAGGGTCGCGATACGTACTTTTGGGTAGATGGCTCCTCCCCTTTCTGCAACAGCTGAAAACATGTACGCACGTAGACGGACCTTCTGCGCAGGTTTTGATGCAAAGCATGGACCTATTCCCCCCTCGGGCTCTCGGCTTGGCGAGCTGTAGGTGAGACCGAAACTGACTCAAACGAAGCCCGCGTGTCGTGTTGTCGAACCATGCCTCTGACGGCCACCTGTCATCTCCGATGGTGCCCTTGCCTAAAGCGGATGGCGGTACCAGGGCGTAGCGCCCAACAGAACCGAAACACTTTGTGCCGTTTTTTTTTTCTTTTTTTTTTTTCCTCTCGTATTTCCTTTGCGAAACGAATCGTTACAGACACACCCCAATTTCTTCACCACACCCCAAGACTTTGGACGACTCTGCTAACCCAAACCCTAACCCAAACCCTAACCCAAACCCTAATGATAACCCTAACACAGTCGCTAATCGAGTTTTCTAATCGCCCAACGGGAAAGTCACGTGACCCATATCCACAAGGGTGTGCCATGAAGAAAAAGGGACATGTCTGTACCAGTTCTCTTTTCTGGTCTTGGTCTCTCCGCCTTCGCAGCCCCGTTTTGCTTTGCTGCTCAATGTTTGCTGCTAACGTCGGTCAAGGCGCAGCAAGATGTGAATGGCGTCAAGGTAGGGCCGCAACTCCCGAATCCAGGCTGCATGACCCATCAGAGTTCTAGAGCGGTACTCACAACTTGTCTGGTGTCATCTCAGCCCGCCCTGTTCCTTCCTATGGCTTGACCAAAAACAATCAAGAATCCTGAAAACAAATCAAAGAATCGAAAGATATAATCCTTCGTTCAGTAGATGAATTAATCACAACTAGTGTATAAAACGAATAAAAAAACAAAGTGAAAAGAGGCTGATAAAGCAGGCCAGAACGAAAAAATAAAAATAAAAAAAAAAAACTCGGCCCAGACAAAGCAGATAATTGAGCGGGGTTGGGCCCGCCTCTGCTGCAGAAACCGACTTGGGACCGAGTGAAGGAAAAAGAGGCAGCCAACCGTGCCATCACGGCAGCGTAGCTGTTGCGCTCTGTCCAACATCATATCTACGCAACCCAGCCTTGGATCCCGCCCGGCTGGAAGCACCGCGGCCTGGTTTTAAAGGGTCCGTCGCAAGTTTCAAACTGCACCACACAACCACCCGACAGCCTTGCAGGAAAGTACCAGACCAAAGCTATACCGCCCCTACGAAATCGTGACTGTGCTCGTATACTTACCGGGCCGTCGCGTGCCTTGTTGAGGTCGTTGAGGTCGACAAGCGAGTGTCCTCCATGGCAATCTGCCAGGCCGACGCCCACTGCACATAAAGGTGGCCACCAAGATCGGTTTCGGTTGGCTCGTCACCGCATCAAACGATGTGCTCAGGTATCTAAATAATGTCATGCAACGAGGTGCTGAAGCGGTTGTCCGCTCCGGATTAATTGCGCGACAGAGCCTTCGCCCTGCCCCTACTCGTTGCTAGGACGGCGGAAACTCTAGTCACTCGTCTGCCATGGCAAGCTTTGACCTTGTCTGTACCGGTTCTGTAGACTTCGACTTGGCTGTATAGGCCTGAGCCTGTACCGGTCCAGCCGTAGCAATGAACATGACTCGGCTGGCTCGGGCAGAGCAAAACGTACGAGCCGTTTTCCTCTTCATGCCTTTTAGGAGAACGGCGATGGCGCGATGAATTCACAATTCTGCTTTCTTTACTCGGCCTGTGGACCCCATCTGGCAGAAGTCAAGTCAAGGAGAGCGCGTTCGCCCGAACTCAGGTGTAGAAACGACGACCGACATGGCATATGGCATGGTATCGTCGAGTAGGAACAGTCTCGCCCGAAGTCCCCCACCCGCTTGCAACTGGTCCAGCGGTACAGAGGCAGCCCCAAGCGAGAGCAAAGTGCGCCAAAAGGCAAGCTTCTCCTCACCGAAGCGCAATCCGTCCCGTTGATGCTTCCTGTTACCCCGTACGGCAAGGCGCAGTGAGCAGCAGCTGTCAGCCTGTCACGCCTCTTCAGGCGAAGAGGACTCCCGGGGGGAAATAAATAAAAAGATCACAAGCCAACGAAAAGACATCGGCTGTCTGGAACTCACCAAAAAGACGCTGGTTCTCAGGATGGTAGGGGCAGGTGCACGAGTTGCAGCAGAGCTAGGTGGCAGAAGCAGGTGCAGGCGCCGAGGCGAGCAGATGTTGGGAAAGCGTATCTGTCATCCGCCATGCAGAGGCTGCACAGAATCTCATTGAAAACGCGAGCCAAGCCCACGGGTTCTCTCTGCTGGACTTTGGGCAGAAGGAAGAAGCAGGGATGGGACCAAAGAGGGACGTGCTGAGGATCGGGTTGGAAATCCCACATGGTCCCCGTCGGCTTCTACACAGGTCAGCCGCTGAGTTTCAAGTCCAGTACTTAAATCCTTTGCCAAGGCGCGCTCGTGAGGCATGCGGGCAGGGGCCCGACGGCGCAAACCGAGGAGTGGTGGGCTGTCGAGCCAAAGAGCCAGCGTTGTCAGAGTTGCGACCGGGCTCGGCTATGTGTGTCATGCGTTCCAGCCCTCTTGCAGCAGCAGAGTAGCAGCAGCAGCAGAGGCGGAAGCGGCGGCGGCGGCGACAGGCACATCTGACGGCGCACGAGTCGTCTATATTCCCATTTAACATTCTTATTCGCATTCGTAATTCACATCCAGCCCCCCTTGGCAGTTCTTTGCGTTCAAGGCTAACCAGGTTCTGGCGGGCACGTTTGGGCGACAACTGTGCCTCGGACCGACATTCGACGCTGCGACCGGCCTGCTCACAGACGCCGGTAGGCCCGGTCAAGTGCATCCAGCCTCTAACCAGTTACCTGCAACACTACTCAAACAAGCACGACGACATGTGGCATGGGCCAAGGGTTATCAAGGCTTGCGATTGGCAAGCAGCCTGTCAACCGGCCACCGCCACGAGTCCGCAAAGCGCTGCAGTCCCCTTGGCCCTGTTAAAGGTCTGTTGCACCTGTTGCTGACGGCCTACGGAGGGCAAAGGGAACGGCAAAAGGCAAAAGCATGATCGTGGCTGCCATGGTCTTACGTTGGCCGGTCCTGCATGAGTTGCCGAGCGGCCACTTGGGATGGTGGCCAGTGCGCCTACACGCTCACGGATCCGATGGATGGCTGCATGGCGTGGAAGAGTAGCAACGCAACCCCAGACCCCAAAATCGTGGGAGGCGGGCTGCCTTTTCGCCTGGGAAACGAATCATGGGCGGCGGCGTAGCCATACATACCTCCACATGGTCGAGAGCTGCAAAATAAAATAAAATAAAATAAAATAAAATAAAATAAAATAAAATAAAATAAAATAAAATTCGATTGTGATTTTGTGGTCGTAGGTCAACTCTGTGACGCCAGTTTTGGTTGCGTCGCTGAGGCTTTGCCATCCGTTTCCCGCGACTACGCACGGGCGCGTCCATGCGCTGGAGCTTAAGCTAAAAACCACTCGCTTTGGTTGTCACCGAATTCCTCGCGCCCCGCAGCCATCATCCAACGTCGACACGGCACCCTACCGCCCATCTTGCCTCCGCAGCCACAGGGCCCGCAGCGCAGCGCCATATTCTTATTCGACGCTCACTCCTACCCAGACCGCGTCTTCGACGCACGTGCGGCACCGCCTGCTTCCCTCACCTTCGTTAGCTCCGTGTGAAGTGGGGTCCACCCCTTATGCACTCTGTCGAGCGATGGTGGTGAGCATCGTCCTTCTCCATTGTCTGTCAGCGCCAAAGTTACGACCGAGAGGCGCAACAGGGTCGACAGGGCGGTGCTCTAGACTCACCTCGATATTCTGGCGGCCCTCGTCTTCCTACAGCATCTCCGCCTCAACGATCCAGACACGTCGCGCAACGAGCTGATCAATTACATCACCGCCCTGCCCCAATAGTACGTCCAGCACTGCCACCCGCGCGGCGATATTCAGGCGCACGACACGCCTGCACCGCACTCATCGCCCGCCTCGTCTGCGCCTCCCGATGCTCCCTTTAGCGTCGATCATGAGCAGGCAAGGCATAGGCTGTGCCAGCTGGCAGCCCAGGTCAAACCGGTGATGAAGACGCATGGCTTCCAGATCAATTCCCTAGAAGAGGTGAGCGCACAGCTGGTCAATACAGAACCCCATCACTTGCTTATACGCCGCTCACCTCCCCAATTCAACCCCATCTTTTGCTTTGCGCACTATTGTCATTCAGTTTGAGTGGAACAGAGAGTTTGCTGGTCGCAGTGAGTTGCCAATGACTAGATCCTACTGCCATTTCCATATATTGCTGGCTGATGGTGGCTGCGCCAAATGGAGTCCTACGCAACTTCCCTGTTACCGTCGAGGCTCAGATTGGAACAACGGCGAAAATATTGAACTGGTGCTTCGTCGCCGCGATGGTTCCTTTGCACCGCTGCAGTGGGTCTTGATGGTCTTCTGCCACGAGCTCGCCCACATCAAGCACATGAACCACATCCCTTCGCTCCATGGAAAGCTGGACCGCGAGCTTCGTCAAGAGTGCCGCAACCTCCAGGCGCGTGGCTACTACGGAGATGGCTTTTGGTCGGCCGGGCAGCGTTTGGAAGATAATGCTTTTGTCTCGGGGGTAAGTCGAACCAAGGCTCGCCGTTCTCTGAGAAGCCTGCACAATCGGACGAAAGGATACGGGATGGCCTGTCTCTACGGCGTAATCTGACCGTGCTGCGTCGTCTTTCTACGTCCTAGTCGGGAATGAACCAGCTGGAAGGTTTGCCGCAGTACTCCTGCGGAGGCGCCTACCGTCGCGCCACCAAGCGCAAACGGACTCGGCGCCCCGGCGGAGGCAAGCGCCGCTTCCAAGGGCCGAGCCTGCATACAGGCGCCCAGACGGCGCCCAACACCAAGGGCGGACGACGCATCAAGCGCGAGATGCCGGGACAAGGTAGTCGGGTCGACTCGAACAACACGCTGCCGCCGGCGACGGCCGGCAGCAGAGCGTACAAGGACGATCCGAACTCGACGTTTCGGAAGCGTGCTACCAGCCAGCTGGCGCGAGATCTAAGAGTGGAAGCCGCGGTGCGCCGGATGAGGATGGGCGTCTTTAAACAGGAGAAGGAGGAGAAGCCCAAACACGACGTCGCTCAAGGAGAGGAAACGAAAGCGGCGTTGACGAAGCGCGAGTCCGGCTCGAGTGGGCCGGCCTTGGATGGATTCCTGATGCCCATAGCAGCCTCCGCAAGCGAAGCCGGTTCGGACTCAGAGACCGAGACAGAGGAGGAAACCGACGTTGCAGATCCCAATGACGGATACCTTGTCGTCGAAGACGACGACGGCGCCGACGACAAGGCTGGGGTAAAGCGCGAAGCGACGCTTTCCTCTGGAGGCGGTAGGGGATCCGGCGGAGGGATCAAGATTGAGACGCAGGCGAGCAAGGAGAGCGAGGCGCTGCGGTTCGAACGGGCCAGGCTGTACCGACAACATGAGCGAGCGCAGGGAGGCCACCGACCCAAGACCACAGCCGAGGAGTGGTCCGACTGGCTAGGAAAAGACGCCCGCGAGCATAATGATAAAGACGCACCACAACGGCCCGCCCACCACGAAACAGAAAAGACGCAACCCACCGCTCTTACCAAGGAGAAGGCGACGGCATCGGACCCAATACGCATCAAGAGCACACCTTTGGCCACAACGCCACGGTCCCAAGTGCCACCGTCGCGTCCGCCGACAAACCCGATGCAGCAAACACCCATCAAGCTGGGCATCCACGACGCCATCGACGTTTACGACAGCGACGAGGATGACGTCGAGCCTCGACGCAAACCAGCCACAGAGGCCAGTGTACCCGTTGCCTCCGCCTCCTCTTCTGAGACGCTTGCAGCGCGCCCGAGCGACAAAGAATGGCAGTGCCAGCTCTGTACGCTGCTCAACCCACCTTTTTCGCTGCGCTGCGAAGCCTGCGATACGTCCAGGGGGTCTTCGCTCCTCGGCCAGTAGTAGACCGTTGCTTCGGAGCAAATGCCGCCCGTATACCGACGTAAATGCGACTTCGTAGGCTACAACCTCATACTCTTGCATATTAGCTCAACCTTCGACACCTGGCCTGACGACATCCGTCGTCCCATCCAGCTTCCCGCTACACGCAAAAAGCCTACAACTCGTCCAGCTTCGCCTGCAGCTCGTTCGCCACGTTCTGGTTAGCGAGGCGGTTGATGTAGGCCCTGTCCAATCCAACGTGAACAGGCACGAAAAAAAAAGATGAAATGCCGAGGTGAGCTCTTCGCATTCGCACTTGCCGCCTTCTCTAGCAGTAACGCGCATATATGTGTGAGAGAGAGGGTGAAGGGAAAGTTGAAAAAAACTTACGCAAGGGCGGCCTTATCAGCCTTATCGGTACACTTGGCAAGGTACCTCGTCGTCACCTCCTGGACGTTGCCCGCATCGACAAGTTTCTGGATAAACGGCGTGTAACCCACTGGGCTCTTTTTGCTGTTGGCTACCATCACCACCCGGTAACACCATCAAACACCAAGACATCACGCACCCCTCAGATTTCAGACCCTCTACCCAAGTCCCAAAAAAAACGAGGGGGAAAACTGCTCGAGGTAGACGTACCAAAATGCCACAACGCCTCCCACTCTCCGCGCTGGGTGAGCGCATCAATCTTGACGTACCACCACCTGCGATCGTTGACCTTGAAATCGCTGCGCAGCTTATCAGCCTTGTTGTGCATGTTGCGCATGATGCACTTGCGCATCGTCTCGTTGAGCGACAGTCCGAGAAACGTGGTCCGGTTCGAGTCCTCCTTCTGCAACGCCTGCTGGAAGGCGAGAAGGCGCGTCTGCTCTTCTACCAGCTAGAGGAGCAGGGCGGGGCCGTCCATCGGTGCAGGCAATTGTGGGGAGGAAGGGAGGAAGGAGCGGAGGAGTCAATGCAATGCGATAGAACGGGCTGAACGAGTGGCACTAGACGCAGCATAGAAGGGGAAAGAGATCGAGCCATACCTTGACCTCCAGGACCCTCTCCTTGTCCTCTTGGAAAAATTTGGTGGCCGTCTTGAGCTTGACCACCTTGTCCGACAGCGTCTCCTCTGTATCGGGGATGGCATAGGCCTCCTCCAGCGAAAGAATGGCCGAATCCGTACGGCGATCGTCCTGGTAGTAGAAATCCTTGAGCAGGTCGCGGTCCAGCTCCCTCGCATACACCTCCAGCAGGTTCGAAGCGAGGGCCAGGTGCTGTCGCGACGGATGCAGGCCGAACGGCCCCGTCCTCACCCCGCCACCGACGGCCGCCGAAGCCGTCTCGCGGCCGTTCTTCTCGATGCCCGACGTCGGTGCCAACGCATCCGAGATGGGCGCTTGAACGATCCTGAAAAAGTCGCCGCGCGACATTTGCGACTGGAGCCGCAGCAGCACATGGTAGATGAGGTCCGTGTCGCCGCTCTCGATCGCCTTGACCAGCGCCAGCTTGTCCTCGTGCATTTTGAGCAGCAGCGGCACCTGGTCGATCGCGCGTGCCTCGTGGTCCAGCAGGCGCGTCGCGAGGTTCCGGCGCCCCGCCTTCCACGCGGTCCAGGCCACCTCGGAAAAGCTGATGGCGACGCCCATTTCCGGCCTGCCATTCACACCGGTTGCCGCGGTGCCGTGGGCGGCGATAGCGTGGTCGGCGCTGTCGTCTCCGCCGTCAAGGCCATGGTCCAAATCGCTCATCGTCGTAGCCATCTGGAACTTGCGCACGATGTCGTTACACAGTCGCTCTTCCGACTCGGCAATGACGGCGTTCGAGCCACCGAGCGGCGGGCGCGAACGCGCAATCTTGGCACGCGCCCAGTGCTTCAGGATTGGATCGGGGCGGATGTGTAGGTAGTTGGCGATGCGCAGCGCAAGCAGGTGGTGGTTACGCGACGCAAGGCGGGAAAGGAGCGCTGTCGGGCCGGATGCCACATACCTGAAGAACGAAGCGGGTCGCAGAAGGTTCGTCAACTTCGCGCAACGCCGGGGATGAGATGTTGAATATTTCCGAAGCTGCTTACTGGTCGTACGAGATGGGGATGCCGATCTCGTAGGCGCGCGCCGCGTTGAGCACCCGCAGGGTGCGGGTCATTTCGATCAATGAGGTAGGGTCGTAGAGGTCCACAAACGCTTTGCCAAAGGTTGCCGCCTGTCAAGGTTTCATAAGACGTCGGATGGAGCGGTCAGCGGTCAGCGTTGGTTTCGCAGCCGGCACCTGTAGCGTGACGCCCTACCCTCAACAGCTTTTTTTGCCATCCGAGATCCCATTCGTATGCCGCCGCTCGAAGGCAGGTGTCTACCGCCCCTGCGAGGTCGGAGCGGATCGCGCGGATCGCTTCGTCCGCCTTGGAGCTCTTCTTGGCGAACTGCTCCGCCGCATCGTATAACAGCGCGGCAGGGTCGCTGGAGCCCGGACGGAAGACCTGAGAGGAGACTTCCGGCACTTTTTGCAGAAATTCGTGCCTGTCCGAGCTGATGACGCGCAAACCATCAACCTCGCCGATCAGATGCACTGGCCCGCTATACGTGTAGCGGATCGAGTCTCCGAACGGCCCGACCATGACGACTTCTTCGCTGAAGGCGAGGGCGACTGTGTTATTGCCGCACCACTCGAGGCTTCGGACACCCGTCTTGCCGATTCCGCCCTTGCCTCGATCACCCACGTCCAAGGCGCCTCCCTCGACGACGACCGCATCCTCGTACGCAGCGCTAGCTCGAATATCAAACTCGCTCAAGCTCCGCGAAAAGTCGGCGCTGACGACCCAGAGCTTCATGTCGTCCGTCATGAGGGCCAGCAGTTTGCCATTAGGGGATGGTCGTATCGCATGGAAGGGCCCGCGCGAGAGCCTCATGTCCTGGTAGGCAGGTGTCGACGACGATGACGAGGGCACCGATGCCGAGCGCGTGAGCGATAGCAGAGTCTGGTCTCGCGCGATCAGGACGGTGGTGAGGCCCGTAGGAGCAGCCGTCGGCGGCACCACGGCCCAGTCCGAGGGGATACCGAATGCGGTGGTGAAGGATCCAGAAGGGAGCGGCACCTCTGGCAGCAGCTCGGGGACCGGCAAGGGGCGAGTATCATCGTCTATCGAAGCAAAGGCAAAGCCCGTATGACCTCGCGTGCTGGAGCCGTCGTCGCTGCTGTCGAGATCGTGGTCCAGGCCGGGGAAGCGCCATTCCACGAAACGTCGGATGCCTACGAGCGCGACAAGTCCTCCGGCCCAGATCCTTGCATCGAGAACGCCCGTCTCGGTTGCCTCTTGTCCGAGCGAGTGTTGGGTGTAGTAGGCATGCGCGGTGGCCTCGACCGGCTGGGGACGCGAGGATGAGGCGCCGGCTGAGGGTATCGCGGACGAACCGGAACGATCCGCAGAGGCAGGACATGGGGATAGGAGGGTATAGATGCGAACGTAGCCCTCTTCCAGCACGACGACCAGCTGGTCGAGCGCATTGAAGCCTAGGGCGATGATGCGGATCGAAGGGTCCCACTGTCAAGAATACAGGCCAAAGTCAAGGGTCAGTGCTGGGTCCGAGTCGCAGAAGCGGAATAGCGTCGAGACGCACAGGGATGCTTTCGACGAGCTGTCCTGCTGCGGTGTAGATGAGGATCTTGGGTTTGAGGAGCGAAGCTTTGCCGAGCGAGACGAGCCTTGTGGGATCGCGAACCAGGGCTGTGGGCGAAGGTGTGGGGTACACGGCGCTGTGCGCTAGAAGATCAGCAGGCGTCCATGGACAGCTGGGTGGGTGGTTAGAAACGACGCACCTAGGAAACCGCCGTTGGAGGCTGCGGCGACCTTGTAATCTGCCAGGTTCTCTACGCCCCAGCTGAGCGAGTAGACGTCGGCCTTGCGGTAAAAGACATCCTGCAGGCTGGACCACTCGGTGGTCGGGTGCGGGAGGAGCTGCACCATGCCAGCGCGACGAGCGCTGTAGAGGAACGAAGAAAGGGGCGAAGGAGGGCGGTGAACCTGTTGTCAGATGAGGCGGCGAGGCGCGAAAAGAGAGAGAGAGAGGGGGGGATGGAAGAAAGGGATGAAGAAGCGGGTCAGAGGAGGCAAAGGAATGCATCAGAACGAGGAAAGCTTGGCAAACAAAGCACAGGCCAAGTGTGAAGCGCACAATCCATTGTAATTGTCGGTCGAGCGCCAGCCATTAGTCGCCCTCGCGTCGAGTTAAGACTCACACTCATCCTCACACTCATCCTCGCACTCATCCTCACACTCGTCACTCGGTTGGCGGTTGGCAGTTGTGGAGAACTGTGGACTGTGCGCCAAAGCGCCCAAGTCGCAACCAACCTCGCCAACATCTCGAATTTCCTGCCGTGTTGGCGGTATTGCAGGACACACACTACAACTGGAAAATATATGCACGATCAATTATCATCCAACTACCTGACTGCAGCTCCTCTCCCTCTCTCCCTCTCTCCCTCTCTCCCCTCTCTCCCCTCTCTCCCCTCTCCACTGCCACTTTCAACCCCCTTCCTTGCGCCCACCTCGCCAGCCCAACCGACACTCCCGCCCTCTTTTCAGCTTGCGCTCCGCTGCATCCGCCTCACGTGCGATCCGTCCCAACTCTGCACTAGCCTCGCCGGCACCATGAGCACATCGCCCTACGCCGATGCGGGCGCCGGGCCGAGCCAGTCGGCATCGCCGCCGCCGCTCGAGCGCAAGCGCCACCACCTCGATCCGCACGAGCAGCAGGCGCGCCAGCTGGAAAAGCTGCTGGCGCACCCGCAAAAGGAGATCAAGGTTCCCAGCCTCCCCAAGCAAAAGACACTTCGGCCGCCCCGCGACATCCAGAAAAACGTCGTCGGCTCCAGCGCCGGTGCGGGAAGCGGCGAGTTCCACGTCTACAAGCAAGCGCGCAGGCGAGAGTACGAGCGCATCCGCTTGATGGAAGAGGGCGCGCAGAAGGTGAGCCGCTTTTCACTCCTTTTCCTTGCGCCTCTTTGTCTAGTCACGCAAAGCCACAGGAACGGCCGGGCCGACCGATGCTGACAAACCCCGTACACTCGTGGGTGTGCTTTTTCCCTTCTGTCCCAATCCTTTCACGCACACAGATTGTCGAGGCCGACGAGTTTGCACGCCGCCAAGCCGCCATAGCGCAGCAGGACGAGGCCAAGACCAACAAGAACCGGAGCAAGCGAGGGAAAAAGAAGCTCGCCGCGCTCAAGGCCAGGGCGGCCGCCAAGGGCCAGGATCCCAGCCGCGTCAGACTACCCGCCAGTGGCGGCGGCGATAACGATGCAGATGGGCGCGAGGACGACAGCAAGCGGAGGAGGATCCACAACGAAGCGGCGGGAAGCATCCTCTTCAAGCCGAGGGACTCGGACGAAGACCAAGACCAAGACGAGGGCGACAATGGGGCTCGAGAGGAGGACGAGACTCCAGAGGCAGGCGATACGGTGTAAGGCGGAAAGACCAACACCGAGGAACTTGAACAGAGACGACGTCTGCTTCACTTGTACTTGTATTTGCACACGATTGCCATGCAACCCCGCTGCGACGTGGCTGCTGCTGTATGGCAAAGTGAACACGTGGGTGTGTGTGTGGGTATGTGCTGGCGCAGTCATAGTCGACCGGCAAGCGCCGTCCTCTCTGACGATAAGGTTTCAAGCGGGGCGGAGCGCTGCTGGACGTTATTTTTTATTTTTTTTTATTTTTATTTTTTTTCTTGTCGATGCTGGCCAAGTGGAGTCGGAAGGCGTGGGGCTTTCACAGCGCGCTGGGTGTTGGTCTGCGCCCACTGCAGAGCGACGGAAAATGGAAATCACCCACACACGCCCATCTCCGAAAGCACTCGACCTACGCCACCATCACCACCTCGCACTTCCGCACTTCCGCACTTCCACACTCCCCCTCCCTACTTCTTCACGCAGCCTTCTCCACTCTAAATCTCCCTATCCACCAGGCCTTACGCTGCGACAACAGCAACGCTACAGACAAGATGGCCAGCAAAGCCGCCATCCGGCGTGTAAGTTGGCACTCACCAAGCAGTCCTGCCTTCCCACTGCTCACCGCGTCCTTCCCCCTTCCATCCCTATCTGCACCTCTCCACAGCTCACAAAAGAGGCACAGCTCATGGAAAAGGATCCTCCACCTTTCGTCTTTGCCCGGCCCAAGGAGGACAACATCCTCGAATGGTGTGTCCAACCAACCCTTCTCGCCCATTTAAAGAGGCGACAGCTAAACCGGACAGTCTTACCTTCCCTACCCACTCCTCTGCACACAGGCATTACATCCTACGAGGACCGCCCGATACGCCGTACGCGGGTGGAGAGTATCACGGCCAGCTCCTCTTCCCTCCCGAGTTCCCATTTAAGCCTCCGGGCATCAAGATGACCACCCCCAGCGGCCGCTTCAAGCCCGACACTAAGATTTGCACCGTACGTCCCTCTCTCCTTCCCCCACCTCTCCGTCAACCCAGCCGCGCAACCCCCGCCCTCATTCTCGCCCGCACGATCCCGCTCACACACACCCACTCCTCGTAACCGCACCGTTACCCCACAGTCCATGTCCGACTACCACCCGCACACCTGGCAACCCGGCTGGAATACATCGACTATCCTCATCGGCCTCCTCTCCTTCATGTGCTCGGAAGAAATGACCACTGGCTCCGTCACAGGCTCCGACGCCGACCGGCGCACCCTTGCCGCCCGCAGCCACGAGTACAACCTCTCTCAGAAGAAATTCTGCCAACTCTTTCCCGAGTATGCCACAAAGGAGATCCGCGACTTGCCCAACATGGGCGACAAGAAGCCAGAGCCCGCCAGCAGCAGCACCGGCGGTAGCAGCGGCGATGGAAAGGCGCAAGGTGAGGCGAATGTGAGAATGGCGTTTTCGGGAGTGAAGTGCAAAGAGGGGCGGGGCGATGCCGAACGTTGTTGCTGACAACGGAGCTGCGTGTCTCGATAATGAATGTTTGCCGCCGAATACTTCTTCAGGCTTGAGGCAACGCGCGCCATCCACCGAACCAGCGCCAGACGGCAGCGGGACGACTTCTGCATCGGCCTCGATACCGACCGCTCCACACCCCGCGGCAGCCGGGGGCGCGCCCAGAGCAGGCGCCGAAGCACCACGACGCGACCTGTTTGGCTTCCGCTCGTCGATGATCGTACTGGCGCTGCTGGCCTACCTCTTCTTCAGCCGGGTGATGAGCAGCGGCGACGCGGCCGCGGGGGGAAGCGGCATGTAGAGCAGAGCACACAATTTTATATTTTCGCTTTCTCTAATCGTCCAACATGTGAGCGCGCTACGCGACTACGAGCGGAGGGAAAAATGGCAGCGGGCGGATCAGCGTGCGCCGCCACTAGCCTTGCTGATACCCCGAATCCACGTTCCGATACGAGCGTACACCCTCTTCGCCCTGGCCCTCTCCGTATTGAGGGTAAAGTAGTCGTGGGGCATGTGGGGCTCAGCCTCGATGACGACTTCCTTGTCGTTGGCATCAAGGCCCTTGGCACCGCGGATGAGGTCGGCAAAGTGGATTCCTTCGTCCCTCAGCACCTCCTTGTCTCCGACGGCGATGTAGACGGGCGGAAGCCGCTGCAGCTCCTCCTTGGGCTTGTTCTGATGGGCGTTCCACGGGTCCGAGAGGGGCATGGGGTTGATATGGCGGTACTTTGGGTGGAGCTGCTGCGCCTCAGCGCCCCAGTTGGCATAGCGGAGGTCGATGACGTCAAAACCGACGTTGGTGCGACGCGAGGCGAATTGGCTGTTGCCATGGTCATGCGCAATCCCCGGCGAGAGGAGCACCAGGCCGGGAATGAACGACGAACCGCGGCCGTGGCGCGTCAACGATTCCGGGTTGTCGAGCACGAGGTTGGCATAGGTGCGCAGGTATCGTTCGACCACGAGCGTCAGCCAGCCACCGAAAGAGTCTCCACCGATAAATATCTGGTCGGGACGGTAGCCTAGCTCATTGACGAGGTAAAGGTAGGCCGCCAACCCTTGCATCAGCGGCACTGGGAACGGACCGTGCGGGGCGAGGAGGTAGTCGACGGAAAACACGTCGACGCCGCTCGTCTTGGCCAAGTTGGTGGCGAGGCACTGGCCCATGAACAAGTCGGCGGCGCTAAACGTGACACCCGCACCGCCGTGGAAGTAGAGGATTACCGGCCTCGTCCTCCGCTTCGGGTGCTTGCCTCGTCCTTCAGCCGAAGGAGGCAGGACGCCTTCCTTGTGCATGAACCAGAAGCCACGAGTGGGGAGCTTGGCAAACGTCGGATCGAGCAGCGGCGGACCGTTGTAGAGCTTCGCCTTGACGGTGCCTTTCGCAGGGCCCTGGGTTCGGACCTGAAGGACATCGACCAGAGCATGCAACGGCGGCGGTTCGATCCACACCTTGTCGATCCGCTTTGTAATCTTGACGGCCGCATCCACCGCCTCCTTTGGCCTCGTCACACTACCGCCCGGACCCGAGTAGTTCAGCAGGTTGAGCACGGTAGCGAGAACACCGTGGCCGTCCCTCCAACCTCCCCGCCTCGGTTGGATGGGCTGGAAGCCGAAGCGGACGTAGTTGCGGATCGCACGGCGAACGTTGAGGATGGCGAGGGCGGTGAGGAACGACCAGTGCCGGTTGGGACGCAGCGCCGGGACGATGCAGCGGATGACAAAGAGGGGAAGGAAAACGAGCGAAGTGGGCACAAAGTAGAGGTGGAAGGCGAGGCTCCGTAGGATGGGAACGAGGTAGCGCGGGCGAAAGGCGGGCGCAGCGGCGACGGCGGCGACAACGGCCGGATCGATGGTACGGCGCTGGAGAGCGGTCGAAATCGACATGGAGGATTTGTTGGGGCCGATCTGGGTTGGTAAATGATGAGAAAGAGGAAGAGGAGGAAGGAGAGGAAGGAGAGGAAGGAGAGG
>JALNIF010003022.1:0-11712 GCA_026284005.1 Thecaphora frezii | reverse complement strand
AGTGCGCGGGCAAGTCCTCGATGTCGTCCGAACTTACGACGGCGGCCTTCTCGCCCGCGCCGCTCTCCAGTGCCAGCTCCTGGGTGGGCTCCTCCCTGCTCAGCGCCCACGAGCACAGCTACGACGGTGGTTCCACCAGCGACTCCAGCCGCGGACGAGGCACCAGCATCTCGACCAACACCTCGCTGACCGAGGAGCCGGTCTGGGGCCAGAACCGCTCCGTCACCGTTGCCGCAGCGACCGCCGCGGACCCGACGCTCGACTCCCTTGCCAACTTCGCCTTTCCCTCGCCGGTGATGAGCGGTTCCAACCTGCCGACGCCGACTCCAGGTTCCGCTCAGCTGAGAGGGCTGGCGCTTCACGCGATGACGCATTCGATGCACTCGACTGCCTCGACCTCGAACGGATGGATACCGGAGTCGGTCAGCCAGGACAGCTTCATGCGGGTTGGAGGCCACTCTCGCGGCCTGACGAGCACGACACAGGTGTCGACGTCCAGCCGCAGCCACGTACCGGCCTCTTCTATGGGCGGCTCGAGCTTCAGCATGCTCGGTGGCGGCCTCAACCAGCTCGGCCTGTCGCAGCTGGTCCCGATGAGTCGCGAGGCGATGCTCAACCGCCTCGTGCTCGACCAGGCCCGCGTCGACTGCCAGGGCTATGGGATGATGAGCCTCGAGGACGTCGCCAACGCCAAGCGGGAGCTCAAGGCGCTCGAGTCCAAGATTTCCAGCATGAAGGTCAAGCTCAAGGTCGAGATGCGGATCCGCGACGCCGCCGTGGCCCTCCGTCGAGCGCACCGCAAGGCTCCCTCGACCTCGCTAAAGTCCGCGCCAGGAAGCCCGGCACGGCAGAACGGCCTCGTCTCGCCCCTGAACGAGGCGAGGGCGCGCCGCAACAGCATCTCAGCCAGCGAGGCCAAGGCCGAAGACGAGGCCAAGGCCGCGTTGGCCAAAGTCGACAAGGTCATGCGGGATCTGTTGAAACTCACGGATCGGGCGCAGCTGCTTCGGAGGACGGTGCTGGAGCATCAGGCGGCCGCGCTGGTGGAACGGGTCGATGCGCTCGAGGCAGACCGCGCAATGATCGAGGAGCAGCTTCCGCGGCTAGCGTCGTCGGCGTCATCGACGTCGGTGGCCCCGTTAAAGGGGTCGCGCTCGGCGTCGGCCGACATCGGCAGCGCCTCGCAAACGACGGTCCCGGAGAGCCGTGCGCTCTCCGGCGGCGACGAGGTCCAGGTGCGGAACGAGCCCGACGAACCGTACCAGCCCAAGGGACCCTCGTACCCGTTCAGTCACAAGAGGCTCGTGTCCGACACCAGTAGCATCGGCAGCGGCTTTAGCTTCCTCGACGCTAGCCTGCCGGAGCAGGTCAGGCGCCTTACGCGCGAGCTGGCGCAGACCCGATCGAGCCTAGACCATGCCAAGCGGCAGCTGGCGTCGACGCGACAAGAGATCGCCGAGAGCCAGAGCCAGTCGGACGCCTTTAAGCAGGAGCTCGAACAGAGCCGGCGGTCGGCGCAGGCCGCCCTCGATGAGCTTTCGCGAGCCAAGGAGGAGCTGCGCACGCTCGAGGAGCAGACGGAGCAAGACCGACAGGCGACCCAGGCGGCCGTGATGGAGCTCGCCGAGGCCAAGCGGCAGCTGCAGACGCTCGAGCAGCGGACGGAGCAGGACCAAGAAATGGTTCAAGCGACGGCGGCCGAGCTAGCCCAGACCAAGGAGCAGTTGCGGACGCTCGAGCAACAGACGGACCAAGACCGGCGCGCGGCGCAGGACGCCATCGCAGAGCTGTCGACGGCCAGGGAGCAGCTGCAGTCGCTCATGCGCGAACCACCGCGTGCGCAGGATCAAAACGAGATCGAGAGGCTCCGCCACCAGCTTTCGCTGCAGCAACGCGACCTGGCAGAGAGCCACGACGTCTTGCAGCAGACGCTGCAGCGGCGCCTGGAGGTGGAGAGGCAGGAGCACGCCGCCAAGCTGACGCAGGAGCTCGAGGTCGCCCGGCGCGAGGTCGAGGAGAGACTACGCGGGCAGATCGAGGAGCACGAGTCCAACGCTCGAGCCGCCCAAGAGGCCCTGCAGGCGCGGCAGGACCTGCTCGATCGGCTGCAACGCGAGCTACAAGAGGCCACCGAGGCACGGAATCGGCAGAGCTCGAACGCCACCGACGAGCTCAAGGCGCAGGTCGCTGCCGCCTCGGCCGAGCTCGTTGCCGTCAAAGAGGCGCGTCGACAGGCCGAGGAGCTGGCGGCCCACCGGGCCTCAGAGCTGGAGCGGGTCCAGGCAGCCCACGTCGCAGCGCTCAAGCTGGCGTCGGAGCAAGGGACGGAACTGCAGCGGCTCGCTGCCGCTTACGCCGCCCCCGAGAAGCGTGCCGAGGAGCGGGGCGAGGAGCTCGCCCATGCTGAAAGCGGCCAGGCCGTCGCATCGCACCTGGCTTCGGAGTACGCAGCTGCCAAGAGGCTCGCCGAAGAGCGCGCCGCCGAGCTGGAGCGCGTCCAGGCGGCGCACGCTGCTGCGCAGAAGCTGGCGATCGATCAGGCGACGGAGCTGCAGCGGCTCTCCGCCGCCCACGCTGCTGCCGAGAGGCTGGCAGAGGAGCGGACCTCGGAGCTGGCTCGCATCGAGGCCACCGCGATCGACCTCTCGTCGCAGTACGCCTCCGTCAAGAAGCTCACCGAGGATCAAGCCTTGGAGCTCGAGCGAGCCCAGACGGCCCTGGCAGCTGCCGAGGAGGCCGGTCGGGACAGGGCGATGCGGGCAGAAGATGCAGAATCTGCCGCGTCGGATACCTCGGCGCGGTACGCCTCCATCAAGAAGCTTGCCGAGGATCAAGCCTTGGAGCTCGAGCGAGCCCAAACGGCCCTGGCAGCCGCCGAAAAGCTTGCTCACGCCAGTGCTCGGGAGCGAACGCGGGCTGATGGCGCTCAAACTGCCGCCCCCGAGGACCTCTCAGTGCAGTATGCCTCTATCAAGAAGCTCGCCGAGGACCAAGCGGCGGAGCTGGTGCGGGCTCGGGCAGCGCTGGGCGCCGCCCAAAAGCTCGCGCAAGACAGAGCTAGGGGAATGGAGAACGTGCAGGCCACCGCACCCGACCTTTCCGCGCGATACGCCTCTGTCCAGAAGCTCGCCCAAGAGCAAGCCTTGGAGCCTGAGCGGGCCCAGGCTGCCCTAGCGTCCGTCGATTAGCTTGCTCAGGCGAGTTCCCCGGAACGAAGGCGTCCCGGAAGCGTGCAGGCTGCGGCCGAGCTCTCGGCGCAGTACGCCCATCTGAAGAAGCTCGCCGAAGACCAAGCCCTCGAGCTCGAGCGGGCCCGGGCAGATCTGGAAGCCGCCGAGAAGGTCGTTCGAGCGGGTGCCGCGTCACGAGCGCGAACCGAAAACATGCAACCGCCAGCCGACCTCTCGGCGCAGTATGCCGCCGCCAAGCAGCTTGCCGACGACCGGGCTGCGGAGCTGGAGCGAGCGTATGCAGCCCTCGCCGCCGCCGAAAAGCTCGCCCAGGGCACAACGCCAGAGCTGGAGCGTGCCCGCAGCGCGCAACCTGCGGTCGATCTCTCGGAAGACTATGCCGCTGCCAAGAGGCTTGCCGACGACCGGGCGCTGGAGCTAGAGCGGTGCCAAGAAGCGCTCGCTGCGGCCGAGAAGCTGGCAGAGGACCGGGCCCTCGAACTGGAGCGGCTCGCCGTTGCTCACGCCGCGACCGAGAAGCTAGCGGAAGACCGGGCTGCCAAGCTGGCCCGCATGGAGGGGGCCGAGGCCGCCACAGCGGACGTCTCGGCGCAGCATGCTGCCGCTCAAAAGCTCGCCGAGGACCGGGCGCTTGAGCTGGAGCGCGCCCAGGCAGCCCTTGGCGCCGCCAGACGGCTCGCCGAAGACAGTGCCTCAGAGCTGCGACGCGCCGAAGCGGCCCTGGCCGCTGCCGAAAAGCTGGCTGCCGAGCGGGCCTCTGAGCTTGAGCAGCTCCGGTCGCTCCACGCCGCAGCCAAGGAGCAGGTGGCGCAGCAGTCGGTGGATCTCGAGCAGGCCCGGAACGCCCAAGCGACCGCCGAGAAGCTGGCAGCCGAACGATCCGCGGAGCTGCAGACGATGGCGGCTGCCCACGCCTCTGCCGAAAAGCTGGCGGAGGTCCGAGCCGAGGAGCTTCGAAAACTTCGGGCCGCCCACGCCGCGGCCGAGCAGCTGGCAACGCAGCGATCCCTTGAACTGGAGCAGGCGAAGCAAGTCGAGTCGTCCGCCGAGGACGCCGAGGCGAGGATGAAGGAGCTAGGCGAACGGCACGCCGAAGAGCTCGAACGGCTGGCAACCGTCCACGCTGCCGAGCTACAAAAGCTCGCCGCCGCTCACGCCACCTTGGAGAAGCTGGCCAACGACAGGGCCGCCGAGCTGCAGGAGGTCAAGGCCGCGCACACCGCCGCAGAGGCGAAGGCGGCACAGCGGACTGCGGAAGTGGCGCTGGTCAAGGAGGCCTACGCGGCTGCGGAGCGATCGGCAGAGGACCGGGCGGCAGAACTGGACCAAGCCAACGCGGCCCACGCCGCTGCCGTGAAGCTGGCGGCCGAGCGGGCCGCCGAACTGGAACGGGTCAGACAGGCCTATACGGCTGCCGAGAACCTGGCCTCCGAGAGGGTCTCGGAGCTCGAGCTGATCCGGAGTGCCATGGCGACCACCGAAGAGGCCCGCAAGGCCGCCGAAAGGCGAGCTGCTCAGCACGCCGCCGAGCTGCAAACGCTCGAGCACAACCACGCCTCGGTCGAAAAGTTGGCGTCGCACCGTGCGCAGGAGGTCGATGCGCTGTCGGCGGCTCGCAGCGAGGCAGAACAGCGCCTCGCCGAGCTCGACGACCAGCTCGCCAGCATGGAGCGGGCGCTCGAATTGCTCAGGGCGCAGCTCGACGAGGAGCAACGCGCGCGGACCGCCGCCGAAGGGCAGATTTCGGCGGCGCAGCAGCTGATGCGCGAGGCCCAGCAGCGGGCCGAAGCTTCCGATGCCGGGCTTCGGGAGCTGGAGCTCGCCGTCGGTGCCGAGCGCAGGCTCATGGCGGAGCGGGAGGAGCTCTTTCATGCTTTCGAGCGGCGCCTCGAGAGCGGCGAAAAGCGACTACAGGAGCTCGACAAGCGCTGCGCGCGCATGCTTGGCAAGCTCGAAGGGCGGGAAGAGATGGATGACCTGCTGGAGCGCATCAAGGCGGGCACCGGCGGCGTCTCGAAGAAGAAAAAGACGGCGGGTCAGGACATCGCTGACCTGCTGACGAGCATGGAGATCCACGTCGAGGACATGGCCAACGAGCTGGCGAGGGCCGGCGTGGCGGGAGCCCTACACGCCGGCGCCTACGCCTCTCCAGCCCTTCGCCAGATGGAGAACGAGCTCGACGAGGCGGAAAAGGAGGCGCTTCGATGGCGCAAGGAGGCCGATGAGGCGAAGAGACAGCTCGAAGAGCTACGTGCGCTCGAAAAGGAACGCTCTGCAAAGGCTTCCGCCGAGGCCGCTACGCTTCCTCCCCCCTCGCCCAAGCCCGATCCTCTCGCTGCAAGCCCGATGCTTTCGCCGCTACCGTCGCCGGCAACCCCGACCTCGCCGTCGACGGCCAGGCTCAGGGAGCTCGAGCGTCAGGTCGAGCGGCTGACCCGGCAAAACGGCGAGCTCGAGCGCCAGCTTCGATCCTCCAGCCTCTCTCCGAGCACGGCGAGCGCGCCCGCTCCCGGCAAAGGCGTCGGCAGTCTCATCAACAAGTTTGGTGGCGGCAACGTGCCGGCGCGCGGACTCGGCGTCGGAGCCAGCCCTTTGCTGGGCGGTCCGGCCAAACGCTCCATTAGCCAGTCCAGCGTGGCCAGCGTGGGCGCTGCAGGCGAAGACCTCGAGATCCAGTGGCAACTGGAGGCGCTTCGCAAGGTGGCGCTCAACATGGCCGCCATGCTGCCCGACTTTGATGCCGAGCCGTCGACCTCGATCGATCTCATCGCGCTGCAGGAGGCGTTCGACGCACTCCCTCTGAATCCATCGGTAACGTCAACTCCGACGGCCGGCGACACTCTTGGCGCCACGTCGGCGATTGAGCTGCAACACGAGTTCGAGGTCCTTTCGCGTAAGCTACGCCGCGCGCTGGCGGCCAGCCGACTGGCCGTTTCGCGAGCGCTGCGGGCCGAAGGCGACGCCGAGACACTCGCCGCGCAGATCCGTGACGCCGAGTCGAAGCAGCACGAGTACAGCAGGGCGGCTTCGGAGCTCGAGGCCAAGCTCTCGCGCTCCACCAGCGACGTCGAGGCGTTGCGCGAACGCGAACGGAAGCTGGAGCAGGCGCTGGCCGAGGTGCGGGAGCAGGCGTCGGAGAGCAGCCGCAGCCGCTCGTCGCCAACGTCGTCGAGCAGCCTGGGTCTCATCTTTAGCGCCGATTCGCTGCCGACGCTGTCGCCGCGGAAGGGCGCCAAGGCGCTCCCGGCAGTTGCTACGTCTGCGTCGCCGCCAGCGCGCCGGCCTCCGCCGCTGAAGCCGCTGGTGGGCGGATCCAATATCCCGTATGGCAGCTGGGGTTCGGCGAAGCGGGTGCCCGACAGCCTGGCGCCTCCCTCCCCGGGGGTGGCGGACGACGTGACGTCACCCGGCCACCTCTCGCCCATCCACCCGTTGTTTTCGTCGTCGTCGCCAGTGCGCTCTCCCATCCGATCGTTTGCGCCGCCGTTTGCATCGACGCTCGAGACGCGGACGGGCGGCAAGACGCCCGACACAGCCATCCAACCGCACAACTCGTCGCCGGCGCGCTCGTCGGCCTCTCTGCCGGCGGTGTGGCAGGGTGCGTCTAGCTCGAGCCCATCGTCGTCGCACAGCGGCGGCAAAAACGGACCGCGCACCATCACGCTCGGCATGGATACGGCCGCGCTCATTTCCAAGATCCGCGGCCTGGAACGCGAGCTGGCCATTGCCCAGACCTACCAGAAGCAGTCGGAAAAGATCCGCGAGCAGGAAGAGGCATTGCGCGCAAAGGAACGAAGGATCGAAGAGGAGCGACTGCGCGATATCGAGGTCAATAGCCGGCTGCTCGAGGAACTCAACGAGAGCAACCGCATGCTCCAGGCCGCTCAGGATCGAGCCGCCGGTCGAGCTGCGTAGCAACTCTTCTTCTTGCAGCAACCAGAGTACCCTCTTCCGCCCCACTCGTACATGTCAGATCCCCCCACCTATGTATCTAGCTAGACCCCCCCACCCCCCCTGCGTCTGGCCACCTCGCAAACCCCCTCTGTAATTGTAAACTGAATACTTCATCCTTACTATGTGCCGGTACGCTCCGTCTCTGGGCCGTGCGGAACGACGGTCCCGCAGTCGGCCTGAGCTCGCTCTGGTTCCGCGGAGGTACAGGGAGAAAAAGGAAGAGGTAGGGAACAAGCGCTTCTATCGGTTCGATGGTGTTCGGGTGGGAAAGGGGGTACAAGTACAAGTAGACACGGGAGACACGATCAAAACAGCCGGCGAAACCCAACTCGCGCCAGACCAAAGGGAAGAACAGGGCAGTAAGAAGGGGATCAACCCTTCATCTGCGCTAGGATATCTTGGTAAGGCTGTACCAAGCTGGTGAGGATGCGGGGTTTGGCTGGGGAAGGAGAGGGGGTGTGAACGAAGCGTTAGTAGCCAAATTCAAACGACCAGCAAACCAGGAGCGGGGGTGACGCACCTAAAATCTGGAGGACGGAGCCTAAGAGTTGCCTCTTTTCAACCCAACCCGACGGTGGAAGAAGTCAGCGCGACGACATGACCCTCTCGAAGCTCCGAGCCAAGGGGGTGACGCACCTTATCGTGTCCTAGGATGGTAGGTTGCCATTCCTTTTCCAGTCCAGGTTTGCTATTCCGCGTTGAGGAAAAGGGAAAAATGGGTGCAGGTTGAGTCTCTCTCCCCTTGGGCGTGGACGCCGAGGTGCGCGCGCCACTCACTGGTAGATGGGCCCGATAAGGCTCTTGATCAGGTCCTCGCTCTGGTTACGGATGCCTTCCTCGCCCAGCCGCCGCGCGTAGGCAAGCAGGTAATTCTTGTACTCGTTGGCGCTTTCGAATATCCTCGCCGCCACCAGTCTCGTCTCGAGGTGGCGCAGCGTCACGGCCAGCTCAAAGTCGGCCTGCCGCTCGCTCGGTACCTTCATCTTGCCCCGTCGCTCCCGCTCATCGTCACCGCCGTTGTTGCCGCAACCGGGTTGGCTGTCGGCGCCGTCGTCGCTCGGCGACTCGCGCTGGCTCCGCGCTACGACCAGGTTGTTGATCTCCGCCTCGATCGCCTTGACCGGATCTCGGATCATTGCAGCCTCGGTGCCCCGTCCCCGCGTCTTGCCGTCCCAGGCCGACGAGTGGTCCGCAAACCATCCGTCACCCACGCACACCCAGCCCAGCTTGCGGTCGTCGAACGTGTACACCTTTTCCGTCCGCAGCAGCACGATCGGCGCACCGTTGGCGTGGATCGAGGCCGAGACGAGGTTGTCCGGATCGCCCAGCAGCGGCAGCACCGAGACTGGCCGATGCATCTCGCGGTCGGCTCGCACGTCCCACCGGTGCATCAGGCCCGAGATGGTGATGGCCATGAGCACGTTGCCGTTGCTCTCCAGCCGGAAGCAGGGCGAATCCAAAAACAGGTTTCCAAGCCGCCGCCCTTTGGACGAGTAGATCAGGATGCTGTGGTCCTCGAGCGCCACCGCCGAAAAGTGCGGCGTCATGGTGCCGAGCAGGCCCGGCGACGGCGAAAAGTCGAGCCAGACGATCGAATCGCCGTCGCCGTTGTCGAGCGAGGCAATCTCGCTCGGCCTGCCCCGATCAAAGTTGCGGATCTCGATCGTGCCATGCTCCTCCTCGCGCCGGTAGACGCTGAGCAGCTCCGGCACCGCCAGCCGCACCCCCTTGCGCACGCCGTCTTCGACGATGCCGGTGGATCCTTCGATGCGCCGACGCACGGCGACCGGCCGTCCCATGGACTCGCGCTGCGTCTCGCCGCCCAGGGTCTTGCCGATCTCGCCCTTGGTCCGCCCCTTGGGTATCTTGTTGAGCGGTTCGATGTCTTCCTCGCCGAAGCTGGCCTTGCGCTTTTCGCCCCGAGCCTCGGGCGCCTCTGCATCGCCGTCCGCCTCGGCCGAAGCAGGAGGCTGGGGCGGTGTTTGGGGCGCCTGCGGCTGTCCCTGGCCCTGCAGCTGCGGTAGCGCCTGGATCAGCTGCTGCATCTGTTGCACCTGCTGCTGCTGCAGCTGCTGCTGTGTCTGCATGAAGATATTCATCATCTTCATCATCATATCCTCCACCGCCAGCGCGGGCGAGCCTCGCGGCATCATCATGCGCGAGGACGGCCCGACACCCATGTCTAGGCTGACGTCCATCGAGGTATCTTGGAGCGCGACGCCACCGGTCCTCGGACCCACGGCGGATGCCGAGGCGCCAGGGGCGCCGTTAGCGGCGGGGCTCGCAAACACGTTCGCATCGGCCGAATCAGCCGGGTAGCCGTCGCCGCCGAGCGGGGTGGGCTTGATTCGACGCTTGCCGTCGCGGGTGATGGTGATTTCTTGGCGCAGACGCTCCGTTCGGCCTGGCGCCGGACGGACCGCGGGCGAGGCGGAGCCGTTGGCGCGAACCGCTCCCGCTTTGCGCACCTGCAGCACGTTGGGCCGCTCGAGCGTACCGACGGCCTGCGCCGAGGCGCGCGACGACGCCTGCGTCCGCACGCGCTTGAAGCCATGCTTGGCCCTCGAGATCTGCAGCCGGTCCTCGCCGAGTGCCTCGGACAGGATCTCGGGCGTGAGTTTAAAGACAGCCACGGTGCCGTCCGACGACGAAGCGTAGAGCGTGTAGCCGTCCGAGGACCAAGAGAGGTCCATGACCTGGCGTTCAAACACGTCCCTGGCCACTAGCACGGGCTTCTCGAGGCCAGTGACCCAGATCGAGACGCTCTGATCGAGCGATCCGAGCGCGACAACGCACGAGTGGGAGCCGCCGTCGAATCCAACAAAGATCTTTGGGCTAAAGGCCGTCACGACGATCGAGTTTTCGTGGCCGACAAAGTGGACGTCGCTGCTCCAGTCGACGCGCTTGACAACGCTCGAGACAAACACGGGTCCGCTCATGGCGTTGGCGCAGAGCAGCAGGTCACCGTCGGGCGACCAGCTGGGTCTGCGGAAAAAGGTGGACGAAGGGCTGGTGGCAAAAGGGTCCGAGATGTCGGCGGCGAGCGTCCAATCGTCGGTGCGCCATACCTTGACCGTCTTGTCGTCCGAGGCGGTGGCGAGGTACTGACCGAGCGGATCAAAGACGACGCCCTTGACAAAGCCGTGGTGGCCGTCGATCTTGCGCAGCTTGTCAAACGTGACGCCGGACCAGACGTAGGCGAGCGAGTCAAGGCCAACGGTGGCGATGAACTCATCGTCGTCGGACCAGGCGATGTCGACGACGTCCGACTCGTGGGCAGCGAGCCTGCGGTGCGGACGCCAGGACTCGACGTTAAGCTCGGTGGAGCCGAAGCTGCCGGCGTTGCCCATGCCGCTGTGGTCAAGGTCCCAGATGAGGGCGACGGTGTCATCGGAGCCCGAGGCGAGGAAGCGGCCCGAGTTGCTCCAGCGCACGACGAGGACGCTGCCGGTGTGCCTAGCGAGGGTAGAGAGGAGCTTGTGGGCGTCGGGCTGCGCTTCGACGTCAGGCGAGAGGATGGACTGCGTGGCCCAGATGCGGATCTTGGTGTCGAGGCCGGCGGTGGCGAGGCGGCTGCCGTCGGGGTGGACCGAGACGCTAAAGATGGTGGAGCGCTTCTTTTTGTCGTCGCCATAGTGGGCCACCCACGCCGGAAGCACGAGCGACATGGTGGCGCAAGGGGCGTGGGGGGCGGGGACAAGCGCGCAGGGGTGGCGCGTCGAGCGGTGGGCGGATCGAGGTTGGGAGAGGAGAGAGAAAAACGAAAAAAAGACCGAGATGAGGAGCAGCAGGCGTGCACGAGGTTGCGATGCCAAAGTGGTCGGTGCGCAATCGGCCTCGCAAGGCGATGCGACACAGGCAGCCGGTGCTTGCGCTTCCGCTCCGGCTCCGGCTTCGGCTCCGGCTTGGGCTCCGAGCGTTGGGCGGATGCCGTGATGGATGCTCCTAACTCTTTATACGCGTCCCTCGCTCGGCTCCGACCGTGATCGCCTCGAAACCACTCGAATCCAGAGCTGTTTTGATGGGCGGAGCAGAGCGCAGGTGCGGATGCTGATGGGCAAAGATGGCGAGCTGGAAGATGGCGAGCTGGTATGAAAAGGGGGTTCAAGATCGATGTGTGGTCGTGGATGGATGGGTGGATGGAGGGATGGAGGGATGGAGGGATGGAGGGATGGTTGGATGGTTGGCTGGCTGGAGGGATGGATGGATGGATGGATGGATGGAAGGATAGAACCCGACGACGAGCAAAGCGTATCTCAGAGTTGGAGGTGAGTGGAGCGTGCCATTGTCGTCAACGCGGGTGTGGTTAGACTGTTGGCGTGCGTCTCGGCCGGGAGCAGCGCAGGCCAGCACAGTCACACCAGATCTGGACATATGCTGCACCTGCAGCCTAGAGTTAGATGGTGAGGATAGGGGTGATCTGGATTGCTGGAGATGATTGTTGTTTATGAAAGGAGGGAAGAGACAAGTGAGGAGCTGGAAGTCTAAATACAGGTGATGTGTCAGTGGATGATTGGTGCCAGCTGGCACTGATGTGGCATGTCTCACCAACTTTCAATTCTCCTCC